>LPNX011066666.1:230133-282267 GCA_001517045.1 Pseudotsuga menziesii | reverse complement strand
AGTTTTCTCAAATACTCATATTAATTTCCATATAACTTTACAGGAAAATCATCATTTTTCAAAATATTACAATGACTAAACCATCATACTTGCACTTGGCTGCAAAACCATACTTAGATCCCACGTCAACGGCTTCAAAACCATACTCAGCACTAAACCATACTTAGATCCCACGTCAGCAGCTTCCAAAATCACACTTAACAGCTTGAAAACCTTAACATCGGGTTCTTCATACTGAATGGAAAATATTCAATAGCAGGCTCTTCATACTCAATGGCCCACTTATAAGTTAAGCTCACTCTTGCAAAATCCAATAAAAAATATCACTTGTAAAGTAGAAAAACAATGAAGAAAATTATTTATCTTGTTCAACAGCTAACAACAATAACCAAGATCATGTGCAAAATAATAAAATCTAATCTAACAAATTCAATTTAAGAATTGGTTAAAATTAAACTTGAATGGATAAATCTACAACTATTTAGTACCTAAGAAAAGTAAACCTCAGCTCTAAACCAGGAAATGGATTTCAACAGGAAAGATAATCAATGAATCCACAAAACAATTATGCTCAACTGCACAGGTAGAAACCTGGATACATAGTGCAATCTGTGAAGGATTTCACCCCTATATGTCATGTGGTTAGTGAATGGCATGACAACTATGGAAACTAATGAATGATTTAGAACCCCATCAAACTATTGTGATGTTATACTCATCCACCAGTATAATCAAAACCCATCAAATAGCATCAACATTCCCAATTTCCTACATGCCTACCTTGTCCTTGTTTCAAACATATATTTTATATAAACAAATGAAAATAATAAAAAGTTCTTTTTAACTTATCAGCCTCAAAGTGTTCGTGACATAGTTCGGGCATCAAGCCAACAACCATCATATTTTACCCTCTATATCTATATATAATCAAAAAAATTCATGAGTTTTTCTTTCTTGGACTCTGGACTCTAGAAAATTCACTTTATATTCACTCAAAAAAATTCATGAATTTTATCTATATATACATATATATTCTAGTGACATGCCATATCAACACAACGACATTCATACATGAACCACACCCATACAACCTAGCCACTTTGGAATAAAATCATATATACTAGTATATGCAAAAAAATACTTCTATGAATTATAATCACGAATCTAAAAAGAACTACTGCTTGTTATTTTTTTTTCCATTTGAACTCATATGGCATATTGGACAGTCAGGTTTCCTAATGGTAAAATATTTCTAGGAATGTAATATCTGCATACCAGTGGTAAAATTGTTTGAAACAGCCTCAATATCATCAGTCATGGCCTATGCTTTTGATCTGATAAACTTTGCCTTCAAAATATGAACTTTTGATCTGATAAACTTTAGAATCACTTGTGCTCAACACATACACACAATCAATTTCTACAAATATATTAGTCCACAATCACCTGAGACTGGCACTAAAATCATACCAAATGCAAGCATGCTTCCTTGTGTCCATGTGAAATAGAGATCTGGCCGGATTTCTATAATACTGATAGGTCACCAGCCTCTGTAAAAATAGCACAAAAGAGATGAGAGTTGGTAAAATATTTTGAAATCTAGACATTCAGATAAATATAATGTTCAGTGTTATATAAGCCTGTTGTGTGGGAATGCACCCCATTTTTTGTAATTAAATCCCATAAGGTATCGACGCAAACAATGTAATAATTTATAAATAAAGTGCATGATCAATATTGTCAAGATCAAAAAAACCATTATATAGGGTCATTGATCAATCTATTGATATTGTCAATAACCTTAGGCTATGTAGAGACCTAGTCCCAAGCTGAATAGGTTAGCTATTATCTCTATTATGAACTTATGCTATTAGTTGTACTAGTGTACTCTTATTCTCCCAAATATAACCAAGCTATGCCATTTCGACAGTGGGTTTTACTCCTCCTACTCAGGTTTCCCATTTAAATCCAAGTGTGTTATAGTGTGTATATTGATATTGTTTTCATTATTTCATAACTGTTATTTTGTTTGATGATAATATTATTGATCTGCTGCGATTGTTTATCATAATCATGGTTATATCATTATTCTATTCATAGACTTCATGATAAACGACACACTTGATTGTGAAACTATATTTACTGCTACTTTTTTGCAAGTTGAATCCTTTTGAAAACCAACAACATGATTTGGATACAAGTTTTTGTATGAAAACAAAATGTTGTATGTAGGTCCAGACCTGCATGCATAACAACTACTTTCAATTTGATAAGGAGAAAACAAAATGTAAATGAACTTTACCTTTGGGAGGAACAATCACTATAGGGAAGCTGCTATGGTGAAATTAGTACTCACTCACACTCCCTTGCAATACACTTCAAACCATAGAAGATGTCAGAAACAACAAAACATTTGAACCAAAACTAGCATACTCGCATTTCAGATATGCTCTAACTTTTAAACACAACTTTAAGCTTACAAGGAGATGCAAAGTATTCAAAATAAAAGGGTCTTACCTATTGATTATCCCCAGTCCTCTTGTTCCCATTACAAGTGCAACGGGATTGATTCTTATAGCTTCATGACAAAGTGATTTACCTACGTCACCCTCCATAATCCTAGCTTCTGTTTTCACCTTTTCAGTGGAAAAATGACAACATAGCAGTCAAAACCAATGGACTAACATTCTCTAAAAACTACATTTACAAGGTTTCTTATTGGTATTACCATGGAAACTTCATATGCTTCTATTGCAAGCCTTTCCATTAGACCTTGTGTGGCATCAAACAACATCTCATCATCTGAATTTGTGCTTTGAAGCATATCACAATGAAATAGAACTCTTATCAGTATGAAATCATATATGGTACAAAAGAAGGTAAGTTTAAATAGAAGCCCAAATATATTTAACCAAATCCAAAAAAACTCTTGTAATGATTCAAAATGTGATATGGAACATGATCATCCAACACATAAATTGATCAGCACAAGCTATTCAGAAGTGAGTTACAACTTGCCCCAAAAGAAGGGAGGGTAGGGTGTTAAACTATGAAAACAATATTATCACAAAATCCATATAGACCAAGTGCATCATCTAAAATTTGTGCATCCTTCTCTCTGCAGAACTAGAGAGAATCATGACTTGAGTATATTAAACTACTATGATGTTAAGTCACAAAAAGTTGCCTTGCTCAAATACGATAGACATATTGCAGCTCAAATAAGACAGACATATTGCAGGTGGATAGATTGGACATAAAACCAATAAAGGTTTTATTATCAATAAGAAAGTAAATGCTATCGATTCTAGAAACTGTAAGAATACATTTATTAATGTAGAACCAAAAATTGGACAATTGAAGGGAGAAATCAATTCTTTAGACTTCACTGCTACTTCTTGTACCATCCTCAATGTAGGCAGCTAGATCTCAGAGTCACTCAGACTACTCGTTTGTATAAGGTAAAATAATCTTGTCTGCAAGATCAAGGTGAAGCACAAGTAGCAAGAGAATGGCATAAGAAAGAACGAGGGGAAGCACAAGTTCCTAGTCTTTTTGGCATATCTGACTCATTCACACCATGTTACTATATTGCATTAACACACTGGATTTCTCGGTCTTTATAGCTCAGCAACCCTGTTGGCACAAGCTCGTCAACCTATCTGATTTTCAATTTCTTAGTGTGCTCAAAAAGTGTGCATGAATAGAAAATGTTATATCATGAATACTTCTCATCTTTGAAGCCATATATGTGTTGCATGTATTAGAACTATCTAGAACCATTTTTGAAACCTAATGGTAAGGATGGGTGGATTACCTGATGGGAATGTCATTGATCATACTATTGCCTTTATGCAGGGGTATGAGCGACATATTGCGACCGTTCGACATACTCAAAATAAGGCTACCCAAGAATAATTTGAGCCTTTGAGGAAGTTTCAAGATCCCATCAACTTAGCCCTTTTGATCATAAGAGACCTTTCCATTGGAAGGGAAAGCAAGGTAGAGTAGAGGGAGCATGGAAATAGTTGGCATCCTACCCTGACCAAGAATAATAAGCATTTTCCAACTTTGGCCCTGGTCATATCAGAGAACCCTAAGCCTCCCAAAGAGGCTAATAATGGATGGGTGGATGATGATCCCATGGTGATTCAGTGGGCCCCTGCACTCAATGACCATGATGGCCCCCATCCTGCTAGTATTTGTGTCTCCTAATGTTTATGGTCGAGCTGCTCGCCCTATGACTTTTGGACATTGTTATTTTGTTAAATTGGACAAGTTATTGCAGCTCTTTGTATTCAAGTGTTTTAACTTTCGGTGTTAGCCAACCTGCATTTTTGAGATTTGATAGTCTTTTGCTGGTGCTTGTGGATGCTACACGTGCAGCCCACCTTTTTTTTGTTACTTCTTTCTGGTGCATGCCTGATTAATATGGTCTACATACATGGCAATGTAGAACCACCCTAAAAGACAATATTGACAAAGACAGTCCTGAGTCCTTGTTTTTCAAACCTTCCTATAACAATTCCATATCTGAGATGAAGCACATGGCAATGTAGAACCACCCTTAAAGACAACATTGACAAAGACAGTACCGAGTCCTCATTTTTCAAACCTTCCTATAAGAATTCCAGATCTGAGATGAAGCAGCAAGCAGTTGCTTGAAGGGAGGCACCCTGCTATACTCATTCAAAGGGAAGCATCCTCGTTCATGTTGATTCAGAAGGAAAATGTCAAATGGAAAGAGAGCAGAGAGAACCATTATTCCCTCAATTCTTAGTTTTAAACTAGAGCATCCTGACATAGGTGTTTAACCATGAAACCTGTATCCTAACAGGCACAATTATGAAGCCAAAGCATAAGAATAAAGATGCGAGAGGTTTTTTGAGCAAATAGTGAACAGCTTTAGACCAAGACAGGGACTTAGTTGAAAAGTGGAATTAGAAGGAGCAAGACTGTAATGCAGTTCATCTCCCAAAATAGAGACTTCAGAAGTGTGGCCCAACCTAAGCACAGGTGAATGGAAAAGGAAAATATCACATCAAAAGTAGCTTGCAAAATTTGGATCCTTGAAAAATGTCAAATTTATATAAAGTTACAAACAAAATGAAATCAAGTCCCAAAAGCATCTCAATCTCTCAGGAATTGCTTCCCTTCCGGGGTATAGTTTACCTATAGCATTAGTGCCTGGTATTGATTTTCTATGAAATGGGAGCGATCCCATGAAAACCAAATCAATGGCAGTGGTTGGGAACTAAGTCACTATGAAGTGTTTAAGGAAAAGAACTCTTATCAAGGTTTAGCAAATGTTACTATAAACAAATTAGGAAAAATAGAGGTTTAGCAAGGTTACTATTATCTGGCATTATATATCAATTTGGTGTCTTGTTAGGTTGACCTCAAAATCAGAATAATACTATTATCTATCCTTATATATCAATTTGGTGTGTGATTAGGCCAACCTTAAAATTAGATTATAATTATTATTATTATAAAAGCAATCTTAGGTGAATGATATCCATACAAATTACCTGAGTTTGATCACCCAAATTCACAACAATAGCATCAGGAAAAGGCTCAACAGTTATCCATTGCCCGTCTCTAAGAACTTGAAGACCTCCAACTTCATCTTGTATCAGAAGTGTAATTGCACCCATGTCAGAATGTGCTTGCAAACCTAGAGTAAGCTCTGGCTGAGGGCATGGTGGATAATAGCTGATGGTAATATTATGATAGGGTTCTCTAATTATATCCTGGATATAGGAAGATGAAATACCAATGCTTTCAGATATAACAGTAAGCAGCCTTTCAGCAAGCAGCTTCATCTGCTCGCTATACTTCTGGAAAGGAGAGGAATTGCTGCAAATATCTTTTGCTAATAATAATAATAATAATGGGCTACACCAACCTTATTAATGGGCTTTGCAATAAAGGCAGGATGGAAGAAGCAAGTAAACTTGTAGAAGAACTGCTTGAGAGGGATTTACTTCTTGGCATCAATACTGACAGTAGATTATACTCTGAATATTTTAGAAGATTGAATTCTGTGGGAACTGATAATTTGTTTGTTGGGCCAGAGCTTGATATATCGTTTGTTGATTTCATCAAAAGGATTTACCATGAAGGAAAGATACAGGAAGCAGCAACTATATTAAGGGAATTGGAATTAAAGAATCCAACTTCTGGTATTTCAAGTTGTACTGTGCAACTTGATAGGTCAGTCAATGATGATGACATTGATACAACTTCCATGCTGACAGCTAA
Source organism: Pseudotsuga menziesii (assembly GCA_001517045.1). Lineage (NCBI taxonomy): Eukaryota > Viridiplantae > Streptophyta > Pinopsida > Pinales > Pinaceae > Pseudotsuga > Pseudotsuga menziesii. Next base: position 276,003 of record LPNX011066666.1, on the reverse strand, counting down.
TACAGATGAATAAATTCCGAAGGAGGTTTTGGCCACTCATGTCAGTTCACAGGATATGGAATCTATCATCAGGCTTTGTAAGGAAGGTAGAATGCAAGATGCATTGATGTTTTATTCAAACCAGAACATTAATTTCCCAATCAAACCACAATAGTATTCATATTATGCCAAGGCAATTTACTATTAAAGCGAGTCACGTCGTTTACGGCTACTGAATGCAGTATTAATTCCAATGACAACAAAAGCTTTCAGTCACTCCTCTGTTTTCTCACCAACTGGCTTGATAAATATCGGAGAACCATTCAGATTAGATGCTTGTGCAGCTCTAGCTGCTGACAACTCCATTTCCAGTGTTGAGATTGTTTTATCTAAATTCCTGTATAACTCACTAGATCAAACCATAGTGCTCGATACATGACTATGCAAAAGTATGTGAAAGACTACAAAACTGTGTACTCTGAAGCCTCAATAGTCAATTAACCAAATCTATGACCAGTCAAAGCAACTTACTTGATTTCATCATGAGTCTTGGATACTTGACTAAGTATGTCCTTTGACTGCACTTTAGTTTGCTTCTGAAACAGAGAGAAGTTTTCCCAGTCTAAATATAATATCATTGAGATTCAGTAAGTTACCAAGACCAAAATAGCTGCAAATCAGGATGAAATGACAACTTACACTTTTTTTCTCACAGTCATTCACAAGTTGAAGATGTCGTTCTTGATGTTCTTTCTCAGCATAAGCCTCGGTTTCTTCTCTTGAATCCGGAACAATCCACATTCTAAAATTCCAAGATAACAAATGCAGAACTAGATCATATAAATAGAAGGATCTTGAGCTTTTACATGAATATTGACAACCATGTACATAGATTCTGGTGGTTTTAAAGAGACCAAGAGAATGAGTTAACACAAAAATGTCCTGGCTGCTTTTAGAGTAACTTATAAACCAAGGCACGGCATCTTTACATAGATGAGTACATTCAGAATGATACGCAAATAATAATTAACAAATGTGTTAGAAATTGATTGCATATAGAGGATATACAAGTTACAATAGAGACTCGTATATCTGCAGTTCATAGTCATTAAATAACACTAGAGCTACACTATACATAATTTTTTAATTACAGCTGAAATATGCAAGCGTCAAATTCAGTTCATAAAATTTATGAACATTTACCACACCTACACATGCAGATCGTTAAAATCACTTCAGGGAGTTCTGCAATCAAATGAATGCCTTGCCAAAAGGTCTTGAAGCACTTCCACTTTTTTAAATTTATGTCAAGTATTACCTGCATTGTAATTACAGAATGCCATAATATACAAGTGTTCAAAATAGACTGTCATTTATTTTTCTATGATGCTGTCATGTAGGCCATAGCTTTCTTTTTCTGCTGGAAATATCCTGAGATATGACATGATTGAAAACTACTACACCATTCTCTGGGCTGTCGATTTTCAAGTTTCCACAAATGAATTCCTTGTTAGGTACATGTTAAGAACAAAATCTAGGGAAGGGTTCTATACTGAGATGTGACCAGCATATATTTCACAAATTCATCTGGTAAATGACATTTTTGAAGCCTTATAAGTGGCAGAAAGCAACATTTTTTCTACCTGTCAATACAACTACTAAAAAATATTTATTCTAACACCGGAACAAAGTTTTAGTTGTTCCATGCTTCATGTCCACTAGCCAATTGGCATCAACTCTAACTATACTAATTATCATAGTATTTCAACAAGTGAAGCAAAGGGCCAAAGAAAGACTTCAAACATTCAAACAAATAAATATAGAAAAAAATAGCATTCACTCCTTCAACCATTCAAGGTATAAAGCAGCAACAAAGTCTCAAGTGCAGACCAACCATCATATAGTATGCAAAATTATGAATCGTTTACTAAGTCATATCTCTGTCACCAACAGCTATCGAATTGTCAACTTTTTAAAGTAGATTGTAGACTTAATATTCTAGACTCAAAGGCTAAAAAATGCATACTTCTCCAAATCTCTAACTGGATCCCCCTTAGATTTTCGAGTTTACTTCTTATGTTTCTGCAAGTTTTCCTACTATTCGATTCTACCATGCAAAGATGCAACCATTACCCCTCCATGACTCTTCACTTTCTCTATTCTCTCCAAAAAGAAATCAGCTCTTGCTCCTTAGTCATAGCTAGGTTTCTATAACAGCTAGCATGATTGATGTCCTCAATGGGAATCATACATAGCTATATATTACCATTTAACCTTCTTACACTTTCCACTAAAGTACTATATAATCCCTCTTCAACCTTAAGAGGCGTAAAATTCTTCCTAGAATTGTAGAAACATCCGCATGCTTGAGATGTGTGATTAAATCATCAAATTGAAGGACCTTTGGGCAGGTCACTCTCTTGTTCTGCCAAATGCATGTAAATTAAGGCCGATGATGTAAAATTGGGCTTGTATACCACATTTTATCTAAATTTGGGATATATATAGTGAGAGGTTATAGACCACTTACCTAGCTTAATGTCTCTGACAAGGTGCTAGCTAAAGTCCCAACCGACAAGATTAAACCATGGCTGTGAATATAGTCCGACAAGAGCAAACTGGGGATCCTATTGTTAGACCAGAAGACTTTGATTTCCTTGAGGCTGAGGTATCCCAAGCCTCAGGAACATCAAAAGCAAATGCTTCCCATTCTTGAGTCATGACAAGTCATGACTCATATTGAATGTATGATTTTGGACTTATATTGATATTTTGCATTGTATGGACATGGAATTATTTTGCTTCAAAATTTGTCTATTTTTGAAGCTTTTCCCATGCATTTGTCAAGTTCAAATAGAACTTTTACTTTTGAGCCTCATCAAGTTTTGTAAATATGGAATATGCTTTAGGATATCTCGTTGAGGCCACCAAGATGTAAGGGCACATTCAAGGCATTTACTCAATGCTTATCTTGTTGATGATTTTGCTCTCACCCCAAAACTTACCCAAAATTATGTTGAAGTAACAATGCATTTTTTGGGTATCTTTGATAAGAATTTAGTAGTAGTAGTAAGTGAAGAAAAGTAGAAGTTGTCATTATTGGGCAAGAGGACTTCCCAGATTAGCTTGTTAAAAAGTGGAACATTATTTTTTAGTCAAGTTAGATTATAAGTACTTGGGTTCTCCCTTTGGATTTGGCATTCTCAAGACTCAAACTTATAGAAATAAGTGTTGGCAGGTCAGATTATAAGATACTTGGGTACTCCCTTTGAAATTGACATTCTGAAACCAATAGAAACGATATTGATATTGATATTTTGCATTGTATGGACATGGAATTATTTTGCTTCAAAATTTGTGTATTTTTTAAGCTTTTGTATTAGTCAAGATTTTCCCAAGTGTTTGTCAAGTTCAAATAGAACTTTTACTCTTGAGCCTCATCAAGGTTTTTGTTGAGCCAAGTTTTGTAACTATGGAATATGCTTTAGGATATCTCGTTGAGGCCACCAAGATGTAAGGGCACATTCAAGGCATTTACTCAATGCTCATCTTGTTGATGATTTTGCTCTCACCCCAAAACTTACCCAAAATTATATTGAAGGAACAATGCATTTTTTGGGCATCTTTGATAAGAATTTAGTAGTAGTAGTAAGTGAAGAAAAGTAGAAGTTGTCATTATTGGGCAAGAGGACTTCCCAGATTAGCTTGTTAAAAAGTGGAGCATTATTTTTTAGTCAAGTTAGATTATAAGTACTTGGGTTCTCCCTTTGGATTTGGCATTCTCAAACTTATAGAAATAAGTGTTGGCAGGTCATATTATAAGATACTTGGGTACTCCCTTTGGAATTGACATCCTCAAATCTATAGAAATAACTGTTGCCAGATCAGATTATAAGATACTTGGGTACTCCCTTTGAAATTGACCTTCTGAAACCTATAGAAACGAGTATTGAACAATTTTGAAAACAAACTTCCGAGATGGTTCACTCAAGATGTATTGTTGGCAAGTATAATTAGTATTATTATACAAAATGGAATCTTGCCGCTGGATCATTCTTCCCTACCCAATACATCTTTCCTTTTGCATCAAGATACAGGAAATTGAAAATTATTCTTAGATGGTTCCTATGAGGGAAACAGGGATAGAAAGACCTCTTCTTGGTTCATGGGACATTTGTAAATAGCTAAAGGAGCATTGATGGCTTGGCTAATTGGTATATGAACTCAAGGGGCTTGGCTATTGGATATTTGAACCTAATTGGGTTGTTAGGGCTATTAGTGTGAGAGCATCTTGGCAGATTCTTATCTGTCACCAAACTCACCACACAAAAATGTTATGTGGTATAAAAGGTCCTTTTGCGGTCTATGATATTGTCGGCAGAACCAACACTTTCTATATCTCGAGAGAAAGCGTCCTCAAGAGGATTTCAGCAAGCTTGCCAATTAATGTCCATAGTTTTACAGTGACTCTGCACCATTACTAAGGAAAAAGGAGGTATCAAACTGACTAATTCCATGCCCAAGGGGCAGTATTGACTGCAAAGTGGAATGTGTTAAGACAATTAAAGATAAGGAACAATGGCAAATTATCATAAAGCATAGGTTGACAACGGCCTTGAATGTTAATGGAATCAAGGAGCCATTTAGAACCCATGACATTATTGCAGGTGCAATTTCCTTTAAGGTTAGTGGTTCACGACATTTAGAAAATTTTGGAAAACCTAGCAAGTAGTTTTGCAAGAAGTTAATTCATACTCGCACAGGCCACGCAATGGCTGGGATATGGAAACCAAATCAATCTAGACATTTTACGAAGAAGAAGAGTCTACGAAATTTTTTCATGTGTGTGGTGATATATAGGAAGGGGGCTTTCAAGGTTACATAGGCCATATGCCTCTTGGGAATGTAATTAGTCAATCTGATACCTCCTTTTTCTTACTAATGGTGCAGAGTCCTTGTAACACTCTGGACATTAGTTGGCAAGTGGATTGTGTTAGGGCAATGAAAGATAAGGAACCATGGAAATTTTTCATGAGGAATAGGTTGACAACTGCCTTGAATGTTAATGGATTCAAGGGGCCATTTAGAACCCATGACATGATCACAGGTGCAGTTTCCTTTAAGTTTAGTGGTTCACGACATTTAGAAAAATTTGGAAAACCTGGTGAGTAGTTTTGTAAGAACTTAATTTAGAATCACACAGGCCATGGAATGGCTGGGATATGGCAGCCAAATCAATCTATACATTTTATACACTACGAGCTATGGATTGATAGTTGTACAAGAAGAAGAGTCTACAAAATATTTTCATGTGTGTGGTGATATATAGGAAGGGGGATTTCAAGGATACATAGGCCAGATGGATTAAAAAGTGCCAAGCTATACAAAAAACAACAGCTTTCTTCAAGTCCTGGGTCTTAAGCTGGATGGTGTTCTACCAAATCCTAGCAATTAGAGCCAGACATCATGACTCAGAGCTAACTAATGGTATTTATGTAATATGCCAAAAGAAGGAAACAATCAAACAAGTATTTTAGTGCTGTAAAGTGGCTCAGGGTTTGTGGAGATTATGTCGTGAGATATATGAAAGATGCAATTCTTTGGTCAGGCCTCTCAGCTGGGAGGGAGTGATTCTAGTGCATTTATGGATAATCAGACAGTATCAAAGATATATGGAATACTATCAGGTTGATAGTAACAGGAATCACTTTTCCTAGAGATGAATATGCAAGGCAATCTTTAAGGAATCTGTCAAACTTCATCTGGAGGAGTTTATTTAAAGGTTACTTACATGATAAATTTCAGATAGAATGGGCATGCATAGGAGAGATATAGATTCTCTTGAGTTTGGTGCTAACTTGCTAAGGCGGTCATGTTGACCTTACTTACCTATGTAAGACAGGGTACCAACTTAGTTGCTTTGTTTTCCGATGTAATATTGTTTTCAAGAGACAAAAAAGTCAAAAATTATTTAGCAGACTAGGAATTGGACAACCCACATGCAGCACACCAAGAAAAGTCACATTCTGTACATACACAAAAGAATGGAGAATGCACATTTCCATCCCTTAGTAGATTGTCCAATTGATTTACAGCATCATCAGTCTTTTCCTTCCCTGTAAAACCTCTATTCAGTATGGAAACTGATGAAAGAAAAGAAAATAGAGGACAAGAATTCAATTATCTATGTACATCTGTGGTAGTTCTGGATGAAGAGGACCATAAAATAACAACTGATTCGTCTTCCCTTTCTATCTATATTCATCAAAAAGGAGATAATCCTCTAGATTTAAATTTCCAGTTTGCAAGCTTGAAATCATGATTTATTTCCCCACTCTGTTAAAACATAAAAGCAACATACATTTTCCTTTGCTGGAATACATCCTCATAGATAATATTTCCTTCTTCTGCTGACACCTGATACAATTGATCATATCCGATCTCACCATTGAATCGTAAATATTTTTGTAAGCAATCCACAGTGAATTCTCATAGTTTTGCACAGTATCAACATCAAGCAGCTCAACTAATTTTTTTTTACTGAGCTCCAGTCCACACCTACCACATAGTAAGAAAGTTTTTACCTACCGAGGATCTGAAAGTGAATGTCACATCAGGCTTAAAGTCAATTGAAGGTGAAGACGTATGGGGGTCTGATCCAGATCTTGATGGAAGAGGTTTGAAGGTACCTTATCTGAAAAAAGTACAAAGAAGTAAAATATTCAAGGGTACAGGATAGACTGGAGGCATTGTAGCGCAGATAGAAGAGGTATCCGCAGAGCTGCAATGTAAACCAGAACTAGCAGACCATAACATTGGTATGAAAGTGTGAAAATTTTCTATCTAGATTGCTTTATGAGAGTGACAAATTTAATTTTATATCTTTATTTGATTATTCCTCTCTATTAACGATGAGGGAATCAAACCCTGGTAGAATATAAAAGATTTTATATTAACTACTAGGAGATTGAAAATATATATAGTAGATTAAAAGTCTAAAGTGTGGTGTAGGAAACAATAAGAGAGAGAACTATTATGTATTTCAAGTCTAAAGAGTATAAATTAGCAAGTACTAAGTATGCTCAATAGTATAAGAGTAAAAACTAGTATGTTACTATCAATTAGAGACTAGAATGGGTTAGTATGCTCAGGAATATGAGAAAATGCATCATTATCAAGATCTTCTAAAAGGTACAAAAGGAGGTAAGTGGATGAGAATATATTTATCACCTGGTCAACCCAAGGAATGCACACAACTAGGATATTGAAAGACATCAAGTTCGTGTTGCACAGCTCTCTAAGAAACCATATTAATACAGAACTCATCAAGGGTTTCTATTGTTATCTCTCTTGATCTTCTTCCATTTCCTTTAAAATCTTGGGATCCATCTCCATCTGATATCATCTTTTCTCAACCTACAACGACTTTAAATGGACTCAACAATTTTGCAGCCAAAAATATTAATCAACACAAGTGTCGACCTTCTTCCCACTTGGTCAAACAATCTGAAGATGCCCAACATCTGTTGGTGCCCCATTTTGATTTAAATACTTGTTGAGGGATTCCAATGTGAAGTTTAATCCATAATCAAACTTCACTTCATCATCAAAGCTGGAAATTGTAATTCACATAGAATTATTTTTAAGGCATTTATATTGAAGTTTCTAGTTGTGGATTTGAACTCTTGGGGACCATATTTGCAAAATGGATTAGAAGATTCTACAATAATTTCATTGTAGGTACCATCTTGGCATTCCCACATTACATATTTCTTTGAGGGAATCAACATTGTATGACTTTTCTTTAGAGTCCTTGAGAAATATGAGGGTAAGAAAGTAATAGTCCTTCTATTTAAGGGAGATAAATCTGGTAGCCTTTATATATGATCAACTCCTTCAATCTATCCACTATGAATATGTAGCCTTCATCATAATGTAAGAGAGGTCACCTCTTGTGTATGTAAGAATCAATAGGACACTAGACATAATGAGGGTAAGAAAGTAATAGTCCTTCTATTTAAGGGAGATAAACCTGGTAGCCTTTATATTTGATCAACTCATTCAATCTATCCACTACGAAGATGTAGACTTCATCATAATGTAAGAGAGTTCACCTCTTGTGTATGTAAGAATCAATAGACACTAGACATAATGACTAGTCTCCAACATGCATAATCTCGATCACCCAACAGTAGTGTAAGGGACACTTAAATCATGAATTGCAATTAATATTTCAGCAAATAAAATTGCTTGAAGGTTTATTTATAATGACAAAGTTATGATCTCATTAAGAAACTATTCCTTCATACTAATAATTAAATTAAACTTTGCATGTTCATTCTGTGGATAATTATTCGTAATAAATTCTTAGCTTCATTATCCACAACATTAAGAAAAACCTCATTCTTTCTGTAAACTAGGTGCTAATGCTGCCAACCAACAACACTTGTAACTTGTATTGTAGCATTTGGTACAAGTTTGTATAGATGCTTTAATGAGAGAGGAATCTAAAACCCTTCTTGTGTAATGTACAATTTCTAAATATCATGGGAAATACTTTGTGGGTAGCCAAACTTCATCTAACTAGCATGATAGGGCAATCATTACCAATCTATAATCTAATACAAGTGCAATGGCAAGTGAAATTCATATTTGTTTTATCCTATGATCTTCTCTTCTTGAAAGAGCACTTGCTATATATTGATAACTATAATGTTTACAAGTCAATTCCCCATCACGACCAACAAAATTTAATTAAGTGCATCACAGATGATCCTTCCTAAGTAGTGGCTACTACTTTGAGGAAAGTTGTAGATAAATGTTACATAAGTTTATATTCCTATTTTAATGAATTGATAACTCCATTTCATGTTATCTTCACTCACACATCGGATTAATAATATATATGACATATACCTTTGTTTTCATTTATTTCCTTTGCATCGAGATCCAAAAAATCTTCATCTTGAGACTCTTTGAGGAATGAATGAGAAAGAAATGAATCCCATCGATAGATGCAAAGGAACAAGTGATATGGAAAGACTACCATTTCCATTAAAACCCCAATGATTGTTTAATGAAATCAGTGCAACCTTCTTGGACATTTGATTGACTATATGGTAAAAGGGTTGAGGCCAAGGAAATAATTTGTGGTACTCCATTCCCTGTGTTTCTTTTGCCTCCAATTTGAAGAGAATTCAAGTTTATAAAAAGATGAAATATAGAGGCACACAAAGACGTGTTCAAGGAAAAGGAATTTATTCTTGGACTATTACAAAATATTAATATAAAACCCTAACATACATTAACAATAGGAAAAGTATATACAAAATGGGGAAAATATGAAATGGGAAAAAATATTAATATAAAACCCTAAGATACATTAACATTAGGAAAGTATATACAAAATGGGGAAAAATCCATGGTGATTGCATAGTGCATTGAAACCTAGAATGAAAAACCTTGTCACTTGTGGAGTGACCCAAGAAAAAAATTAATAATGATACTTACCTACAATTCTATAGCAGTTGTTGAAGGGAATTTCGACTCCAAATTATTTGCAGGAGTATTAACTCTGGAGTCCTTGTTTTCCTTTATAATTCTTTTCCTTCTCTCCATGGAAAATTTAGTTACCGAATTCTTAATCTCAAACCATGAATTATCGAATGCTAGCAATGGAACTCTATATCCTTTGCGATTGATATTACTAAAATAGGAGCTGCTTAAAGCGCTAGATCAATAAATGACTTTAGAACTGTGACTAAATACCAATTTATAACTGTCTCTGGGTTAATTTGATAAACTCAGTGAACAACAGGATCGACTCATGCTACTTATGGTTCTGGTGGTGAATAAAGAGGATCTCAAACTAAATCCGCTGCCTCCATCGCCGTGCATGTATATGGAACCAGTGGAACTACTCGTTCTACCTACTGCTTTAGGATATATAATTGCATCTGTAACTCAATATTCTCCTTGTGGTTCTAAACCAAATGGTGAATCAACTCCCTCGAACCCATCTCGAAACCCAATTCTCAAGCCGCTTCTCCCAATTTCCAAATATGGTGTCCCTTTTCGACCAAAACCCAATTCTCAAACCCCTTCTACCAATTTCCAAATCTGGTGTCCCCTTCTGACCAAAGGCAAAGATTTGGCACCAAATACACCTCCATCCAGGTTTCAGTGGGCTTCATAGTCATTATGGCTTTATGTCTCCTCCCTAATTGCCTCTTGAAACCCCACAAAAGGTCCCCTTCCCACCAAAGCCATAAATTTGGCGCAAAATACACCTCCTTTCAAGTTTCATCATAGCTTCATGGTCGCTCTGGTCACAGGTTCATGGTTATGTTTTTGAGTGTATTCAACTGTGGTTTCGTGTATATTGGTTTTGTGTTCATTTATGGATACAGAATGAAACACAATTTAATATTGGTATTCTTTGTACTTATAATGGCGGTGAAAACACAAAATGAAAATTAATTTGATCTAAAGCAACATGGTATTAAACATCAGAAATATGTGCCTTATAATCCCAACAAAAGGGTGTGGTTGAAAGAATGAACAGGACTTCACTTAATATGGTTAGATCAATGATGTTTTTAAGAATGTGAAATTCATGTTTTGGGGGTGAAGCAGTTTTGTGTGTTGTCTATATAATAAATAGAAGTCCTTCTCATGCTATAAAAAATAATACTCATGTGTCTATATAATAAATAGAAGTCCTTCTCATGCTATAAAAAATAAGACTCTTGTGGATGCCTGTCATGTCTTTGTTTTTCTTATGTAATTATAATTATTTTTGTTTTATATTATTTATATATAATATATACTTATATTTAATATAAAATATACATTATATATTGTATTTATATGGTATATAATATATAATTTATGTTACATATATTTTTATATAATATTATTGAGAAATGTGGAATTATCAAGAAATACATGTTTATATGTTTAATTGATTATGTGAATTTATATTTAAATAATGTTGACAATGGGATTGTTATGAAGACCATAGTTTAGAAATAAGTTCAATGAACTTGAACACCTTGGTTGAGGAAATCATATATAAAAAACATCAAATAATATAAGACAAAGATTAGGAATCTTATTAGGAGGCTCCTCTACATGAACCACATGATTACAGGCTCTTATAATAACATGCCAAGATGTAGATTCTAGACCTACTCTTGGACAACATGCTCAACAACTTAATATTGCAATAAGATTTAGTGAAGTTGTTTGAATTTGGATCAAAATTAATCTATAAACATTAATTGAGAAACACTATTATATGTTTTCAGTCATGACTGAAATTAAGCTAGTTGGTAAAAATGCTTTAGTATCAAGTATGAATTCATGATATAAAATAATTATATTGTACATGTGATTGAGTGTGGAGTTCCAAAAAATATATAACCAACACATCCATGGATACTGCAAAAATGAATTCAACATGAAAAATCCTAATCATAAACATGATAAAGCACATTAAAATGACTACACTACCAAAACGCAATTACATATAAGTAAGAAATACCACTAATTTATATCATCATATTCATTATTTAGTTGTATTAATAGTTTAGATTGATCATTTATAACCACATCACTTAAAATTGCTCAAATTTGGTAGCTTTTAGCTTAAAATGATATGACTAACGTTTTTGGCCGTGTAGTCACAAATTTGTCATTTTGTAGTAGTGAACAGAGCCTACACTAGCTATTAGAAAGGGACATAGAGAGAGAATCTAATATTGGAGGATGAAGAGGATGATGGAGGAAGGATATTATGCCGCACGTCAGTTTAGTGCGGCGATATTCTTGCACGTGTCACTGGTTTCAACTGACGTGGATCCCACCGATTTAGTTAGCCAAGGTGCCAAGGTCATGTCCAAATTATCCTATAAAAACTATAATTATATGGCAAGGTCATGCAAATTAGCCTTATAATTAACATTATATGCCAAGGTCATGTCCAAATTAACATATAGCTAGGTTGCATTAAATCAATTTTGTTAATATAGGGACGTGTAAATGTATATTATATATATGTTAATATTTAGTAAAATGTACAAATTTATTGTCAAGTTTGTAATTGTTTTCATTGCCGGAGTGACAACTAAAAATGACCAATAAATGACCTATTGTTATGTGGTCATTTCTAATCTAGATATCCCGTGACCAATTTGGTCATTTATCTTGGTCATTTTTAGTTGGTTTTCATCTTGTGACCAAAAGTGGTCATTTATGTTGGTCTTTTTTAGTTAGCTCACTTAAATTTATCATTTTTTGTCATTTATCCCTTGAAACAAACTGTGGTGACCAAACATTTTGGTCTCCTGGTCACTAATCTCTCATTTTCCACTAGTGATTGTTGTCCTCTCTCCTTTTATAGTAAGGCTTATAAGATTTCTGAGCTTCCTTTTCCTTTTCTAAATCTATTATTTTGTTAGATAGTTTCTGGATCATTTTCAACATTTCTTCAAAGTCATGTGACTGCTCCTCCTTAGGCTTAGATAGTAATAAGGCTTTCTTACAAAAAAAAAATTCTCCCGACTGCTCAGGATAATCTTCTATGCTCTCTTTTTCAGCTTCTTCACAAGTTTCTGATAATGTAGGTTTGACTTGCATCTTAGAAAACATGGCTAAGTCATGCCATAGAGCTGAATTATAGTGTTCGATCAGAAATTTATCGGGAGGCTTATCAGCTGCAGAATTGTTTTTAAGATAAGCAGTAAACCTTTGGGTGAAACTATGCACTTTTTCTTTTCTTTCTTTCTTTAAAGCGCACAACCCTTTCATTAGAGCTGCATGAGTCTTCTGGGATGCATATTTACTTCTGAATATCCTTTCAAATGTGTCCCGGTCTGGGATTGAGTTTGTAGGCAGAGCAAAATACCATGAGGCTACTGCTCCTTTCAAGGTATGTGGAAACAATCTGCAAACTACATCTTCATGTTCTCTAGCCCTTAGTCCTTCTATAGCCAAGTAAAAGCTTTGCAAATGATCATCTACCAAAATATTTTCACTTGGGTCAAACTTGGGCAGAATTTTCTCAAAATCCTAAGGTAAGTCATGTAAAGGGGGTGCCAGGTTTAAAGGTGGCCTAGCCCTCAAGGCAGGTGGTGGATTCGGTGGGTTGGGTGGCTGATTTGCATTCACGTTTGTCATGAGTCTGGGTAGAGAATTAGGTGGTGAGTGAAAATGGGTATGAACAGGTGAAAAGTAAGGTGTATCTGGGCCCAACTAATTCAAAGGTTGAACAACTTCCTATAAGGATATTTCTACCAGTTCTTCAAAATCTCCAACCAAGACTGTGTCTTCCACTATACGGCAGTCTTTCTTTCGATATTCTCTTCTGGGTAAGACAGGAATAATTGGTAATCCTCCAATATTCTTCATGTATTCCATAGTATGTTGTAATATCCCTTATATGATGTACATATAAGAATATTAACTTGCTGCAATTTTTTAAATTAAAAATTCTGAAATTGAATTAATTCACACAAGCCTTCTCGGACTGGGCAAATCAGGGATTTCTTTTGGGAGATTTTAAGAGGACAAGAGTGATCAGTGGGAAGAAAACAAAGATATTATAGACAATTAATTTCCTCTCCCCTAAAAAATTTATATCTGGTTCCATTTAGGTTTCAGAATCCGCGTCGTGGAAACCTACTACCACTCTTCTAGGCAGCCAAACCGTGCAACTAAGGAGAGTAGTTCTACCTATTTCAACCAGAAGCTTAGGGAAAATTGCAGAGGTTTTTTACAGCCTTAATTTAATATATAAAAATTTATTTAAATAGTTTTCTGAGGTTCTAGAAATTTTTAGGTTTTTTGGGTGAATTTGGGGATTTATGGCAATTTTGGTCAAGGGAAACCTTGTGCAGAGGAGGATCCAAAAAGGTAGTATGATCCCAATGAAAAATGGTTCTTGAGGTATGTAAGTAAATTTACATCTATCAGTGACCCACAAGAACTAACGAGGCTCATTTTGAGTTAGCAAAACTCATTTTACATCAAGTTTGGCAAGACTAGTCATTGAAAGCTAGCAATCTAGCTAGGGTCTAAATTTAAGCAGTTAATTTGTGTAAAATTAATTTATGAGATACATATGAATTATGAAATAGATAAATAAAATCCCACTTAACATATAAAATATCTTCATGCATTCCCCCAACCTTACATATTTCTCATAGCACTCGGATTCATCAATTTTGCCCCATACATTGATAAAATAAGCTTTTCTGAGGAAACTGAAGACATAATTATTTATGGAAAGATATGTTTCTACCTAACATAGATAAATTATAGATTAATATTCTGCTACATATCATAAATCATATACTAAACTGACCATTACAGGGAGACTCCAAAATAAAGGGGTAGGAGGCCCAGAACATGATTGTCAAAAGCGGCTGTGAGCATAGGTGAAGCATGGGATTCACTGTATCTCAACCTGAACGTGTTGGAGGATGAAAATAAATCTGATCATACTTTAATGGCTTCAATGTAGCGCTCCATACCTGCAATAGAAGAGAAGGGGAGATGGAAAAGAAGGGAGGAGGGGTTTGGGGATCATCACCCAATGGTCTGAGGCACAACACTCAGAGAGTATGCATACATAGCATAACCACAATATCAAATTATCAAAAATGATTCAATGGGTTGAAATTCACATTTACTAGATTGTTGAGTGACCTTCTTAGCAAGTGAGGATCCAAGGTGACTTGTGAGAGCAAGTCAACCCTCAACAAACCCTAACCCTAGCCACATAGGTGCCTCTTTTGGAGAATTTAGAAACTAGGACCATGTGGAATTGTTTCCAAGTTCAAATCCTCCTTCATAATTAGAAACTACACCCTCTCTTAGTCAAAAGTTTCTTCTTTTGAGTTATGGCACTTTTTTGCTTTTCCAGACTCATAAGGAAACTGTTCTTTCCTTTGAAAAATTTCATGATTTTCTCTTACTGCTTTTCTAAGATCCATAAGAGGAAACTATTCCCTCCTTTGAAAAACTTTCCTACTTTATCCTTGACTGTTTTTTTCCTTCTTTTAGGTACTTTCCTCTTTATTTCCTATGACAGCTTTTGTCATAGAGTTTCCTCTTTCCTTCCTTGGCTAGTAGACTTTCCCAATGCGCCCCACCTGACTAGGTAGCTTATTTATACCTCATTAATGAGCAATAATAATTAAAAAATGGAAAATGAAACTTAGATACATGCCTTACTTAATTAATTATTACAAAATTTATCCTATGAGGAATAATTAATATCAATTTTGAGCCCCTAGGAACTTAGCATGGTCAACACTTTTTAATGGTCAATTTGAGGGGATATGACAGTCCTCCTTCCCAAATTTGCTTGTCCACAAGTAGAAGCACTCTAGAGTGCTACAAATTTTTTCATCATGTAGGAGAAATGGAGCATGAATCCATTTTGCAAAAAGGTTGACTTTCTCCATCAATCCATCCTGTAAAGTTTCTCCAAAGCAAGCAATGTCAGAGTCCCATTGCTTGCATTGCACCCCCTTCAATGAGAATGCCTTCCCACATCCACACAACTTATCAGGTGAAATTATTCCTGGATCCCATTTCCTCAACTGTAAGTATCCAAACATTAGAATCCACCATACAAATTTATCATCAAAGGGAATGACATTCATGCTGTGGAAATCATACCACTGCACTGAAAAATGGAAATTCTCAATGCAAAGTTGGAAATCTGTCAGACTTCCCCACCCAACATAAAGTTCCTTATGTGTTTAATGCACATCAGCATTGAATCTCACAATTATTTCACTAGAAATACATAGGTGTGAGTCCCATGTCCAATCCAAATGAGTCACGTGCATCATTCAAGAAACAAGGATTCCCAAACTGCTCACAATAAGATGATGCATCACAATTATCTCCATAAATGCAAGTAGGAAAAATAATTAAGTGTCCCATCATCCAATCTGAGAGGGTACTGACACTCCACCAAAAGTTCCATATGAACACTTCCAATGGCTCAACTCTCTACCACTAGTCATAGGTTACAAGAATCCATCCAACTATGTGTATTTCCTCCACCAAGACCACTTGATGCAACATGTTTTTCTCATCAATTCCTCTTGGCAGTTTGATTGCTCAACTACCTTCCACTGCTCATGAGTAGAATTTTTTTTGCAAGAAGACTCCATGTGTGACATGTAATCTTCCACCCAATCCACATGGGGTTGAATGGTAGAAAGTGACAGCAATATGTTCCTATGTGGCTTATGTGAGAGTGATGGTGCATTCCACAAGTCATCATGAACAGCTAGGAAAGCCTCTAGTTCTTCTTGTTGCACCACCAAGGAAAATTCCTTCTCCCAAATTTCATTCTCTCTTGATGAGGATGAAATAGAAGTGTGGGTAGAATTGTGAATCATATCTCTACAATACTTATCCACCCAACTTATGGCTGCCCCATCTTCATCCTCGTATGAATCTCCCATGGGGAAGAGATTCTTTTCAAGAAACAATTCCATTTTTTTCTGTAAAAGACCAAGTGCTTGGTTCTCATCAAACTTGTCTCTACAGTCCTCAATCACAAAAAAATCATAATGCACCTCATGTGCATGTGTATGGAATGTATCCACTTGCTGCAAATTAAATCCTTGTGGCTTCCCACATGCCAAGGCAATGTTGGTCACAACAAAAACTTTATTGCAGAAATTAAATTATTCATATCCCACCTTCTTCACTTTAAAGGTGTCTCTATCCAGCCAATCAATGGATGAATAAGTAATTTTATTTGTTGATCCATAAGTAATGTGATCATCCATATTTATGGTAGATAAGAACACTTCATCCTTCCTCTCAACCTCAATGAGTGCTTGGCTAATATTCTCTTCCTTGTATCTTTTTACAAGCACCTGTAAGTCTAAGTGCATCTCATGATCCACCATCTCATTAGATTCCTCCCTTTATTCAATAATGAAATCATCCTTGTGAATATGTATGAATGGTGTGTAGGAGGGTAGGTAATACCTTTTCAACTTCTCATGAAGTTTCTCTATCTCCATCTTGGATTCTTGGAGTACACATTGAGTTCTCTTCAAGGAATCTTGTGTGGTCAATCAATCTTGTGTGAGCTTGCAAATTTATTCTCCATCCTTCAAGGATGCTCCATGCAACACATCAGCAACCTCAATCAAATCATCTCTATCAGAAAGCAATTTTAATAATTCTCCTTGTATTGTAGACAATGCCTTCTACATCTCCTCCTTGGATTCAAGAGAAAATTGATCTTCCAATGAAGCAGTTATCCAACTCTGGTGTGCCACTGAAGAATGTGTGTCTTGGAGAAGGTGTAAATCCTTTTTAATATTCTTTTCATCAATTTTCAAAGGCCAAGGAAATGGGTGGGGATCTTGAGTAAAATCACCCCCTTCTTCTTTCCTGCAATTGTCTTGTTGTGACTTGTACTTCTCTTTATGAATCTTTCTTTTTGCTTTCCCACCTACAAGACTAGATGGCTCATAGATCTCCACAATGGTGATAGTGGGATTGGAATTCTCAATGAGTTCAAGCCTCTCCTCTGATGTGGATGAAACTTCATCATGCTGCAAGAGAGTCCGAAACTCATAACTTTTTGCATCCCTTTGCACCAGATTTTTCTCCTTTAGATTTCCTAGTTCACACCTAGCTGGTGGGGGCTTGTCTTCCACTTCATTGGGAAATTCAAATAATGAATTCATATATGATATTTCCTATTCTTTTGGATCTGATCCAAAATATTCCTTCACCATATTATCATCATTGAAAATATCACCCTTCTTTGCACTTATTGTGTGATCTCCAACAAGGAAAATAGGACTGAATTTATCTCCCTCACAATTGGGCTTCCTTTTGCAGTCCTCAAATGCAAAGGAAGACCTTTTATCTTTACATGGATCAGATGGTTGTAGGTGTACAGGGCTGCTACAAAAATCAGAAATTTTACTATCCATGTTCTTAACATTATCATATTTCTATACGGATACTATGGTGGCCTGCTCTTCCACCAAAATTTCTGCCTCACACCCAAGCGGTCTTGCCTTGTTTTCATCTTCATTATGTAGCTCAGAAGGTGACTGTAAATCTGATTTGTGTACCTATTTTGGATCTGATCCAAAATATGTCTCACCACCCATACATGAGCCAAAACCTTGAGCAGTGATCCGGAGATCACCCACCAAGAAACATGAATTGCATTCCTCTTCAACCTCTTCTCTTATGCAACCACCTTGTGTTGATTTGTACTTCACCTCTTCGATATATGTCTCCACTTTGTTTCTCTTATTATTCAAGGAACTTAAATCTACATAATATTTATTGGTATTGATTTCACAATATTTAGAAGATCTATTTGAATAAAAACCAAACAAACTCTTAAATCTCGAACATGCTGATGGCTTGGAGGAATCTTCACCTTTGGTTATGTCTTCTTCTTCTTTTCTCAGAGAGTTGGAACAACTTGGTTCCTCTCTGGATAGCTTGATACTCTTGAAAGAATGCTCATAATCATGCTTGGTCCAGAATCCATACTTGAAATAAATATAATCTCTAAAATAAAGGTTTGCACAAATATTCCTACCCAAATCTAGATAGTCCTCGTAGCAGTGAGACATGTTCTCACATGCTTCAATAATCTCTGTCAAGTTTTTCTTAACCATTGGAGAATCAGATCTGATATCTTCCCCTTATAATGTCCAATATTTTTCATCACATCCATTTCTTCGTAGGCCTCCATCAACATAGAGGATTTCTTCTTCTTCATATCTTCTACAATATTCTTCATACTGCTCATCATAGTCATCCCCATTGTATGACATGGCTACAAATTTCTTCAATGAGAGATTTATTTCCACAGGATGATCCAAGGAAAGAGATCTGATACCACTATAATATCCCTTACATTATGTACATATAATAATATTAACTTGCTGCAATTTTTTAAATTAAAAATTCTGAAATTTAATTAATTCACACAAGCCTTCTCGGACTTGGCAAATTAGGGATTTCTTCTGGGATATTTTGCAGAGGACAAGAGTGATCAGTGGACAGAAAACAAAGAGATTTTAGACATTGAATTTAATCTCCCCTAAAACATTTATATCTGGTTCCATTTAGGTTTTAGAATCCGCGCCGTGGAAACCTACTACCACACTTCTGGGCAGCCAAACCATGCAACTAAGCAGAGTAGTTCTGCCTATTTCAACTAGAGGCTTAGGGAAACTTGCAGAGGTTTGTTACAGCCTTAATTTAATATATAAAAATTTATTTAAATAGTTTTCTGAGGTTTTGGAAATTTTGAGGTGTTTTGGGTGAATTTGGGGATTTATGGCAATTTTGGTCAAGAGAAACCCTATGCAGAGGAGGATATAGAAAAGTAGTATGATCCCAATTAAAAATGGTTTTGGAGGTATTTAATGGAATTTGGATATTTCAGTGACCCACAAGAACTAACGGGGCTCATTTTGAGTTAGCAGAACTCATTTGACATCAAATTTGACAAGACTAGTCATTGAAAGCTAGCAATCTAGCTAGGGTCTAAATTTAAGCAGTTAATTTGTGTCAAATTAATTTCTGAGATACATATGAATTATAAAAATAGATAAATAACATCCCAATTAACATATAAAATCTCTTCATACAGTCCCCCAACCTTGCATATTTCTCATAGCACTCAGATTCATCAATTTCCCCCCATACATTGATAAAATAAGCTTTTCTGACGAAACTAAAGACATAATTCTTTATGGACAGATATGTTTTGAGATTACATAGATAAATTGAAGTGTAATATTTTTCTACATATCATAAATCATATACTAAACTTACCATTATAGGGAGACTCCAAAATAAAGGGGCAGGAGGCCTAAAACATGACCGGCAAAAGCGGTTGTGAGCATAGGTGAAGCATGTGCTTCACTATATCTCAAACTGAACGTGTTGGAGGCTGAAAATAACTCTAATCATACTTCAATGGATGCAATTTAGTGCTCCATACCTGCAATAGAAGAGAAATGGATATGGAAGAGAAGGGAGGAGGGGTTTAGAGATCATCACCCAATGGTCTGAGGCACAACACTGAGAGAGTATGCTCACATAGCATAACCACAATATAAAATCATCCAAACTGAGTCAATGGGGTCAAATCCACCTTTAATATAGTGTTGAGTGACCTTCTTAGCAAGTGAGGATCCAAGGTGACCTATGAGAGCAAGTCAACCCTCAACAAACCCTAACCCTAGCCACATAGGCGCCTCCTTTAGGGAATTTAGCAAGTAGGACCATGTGCAATTGTTTTCAAGTTCAAATACTCCTTCATAATTATAAACTGCACCCTCTCTTAGTCAAAATTTGCTTCTTTTGAGTTATGACACAATTATTTATTTTCCAGACTCATTAGGAAACGGTTCTTTCCTTTGAAAACTTTCCTGCTTTTCTAAGCTCCATAAGAGGAAACTGTCCCCTCCTTTGAAAAACTTTTTTTCTTTATCCTTGACTATTTTTTTCCTACTTTTAGGTACTTTCCTCTTTGTTTCCTATGACATCTTTTGTCATCGTGTTTCCTCTTTCCTTCCTTGGTTGGTAGACTTTCCCAATGTGCCCCACCTGACTAGGAAGCTTATTTACACCTCATTAATGAGCAATAATAATTAAAATGGAAAATAAAACTTAGATACATGCCTTAATTAATTATTACAAAATTTATCCTATGAGAAATAATTAATATCAATTTTGAGCCCCTAGGAACTTAGCATGGTCAACACTTTTTAATGGTCAATTTGAGGGGACATGACATATGTCTTCTCAGATCATTAACTACTTCGTTGTCGAGAGAATACAGATGCTCTTTACCCCTCTCTTAAGTAATTGGATCGGGAAACAAACTGCTTTCAGAACTATCACCGGAGGAATAATCTCGAGAAAATGGGTTTCCCCAGCCAGCCATGCACTAGCTGCCCTCCTTCTAGCACCAAAAACTGTTGAGGCCTGAAAAATCACAGGTAACAATAGTTAGGGATTCTCCCCAGTAAACGTTCCCAACTAGCCCATTACTGTTTGGTATGGGGAATTCGTCTGGTTTACGATCCGGCTATCATAGGTCAAGTAACAAAAATAAAGGGTTTTACCGGTTACAGCCCGGTCCACCGTGTATGTTTTTTGGTTTTTTTTGTATTTAGGTATGAGATACAAGTGCTTATATAAGAATGCATATTGATAGAGAATACGAGGAGTGGTTACAATGTGATTCACAGGTTCTTACCTCTCATCTTAACTCTCTTCCATATAAATCACACACAGCAAGAAAAACTAAAACTAACTATTTAAAATATCCCTAGGGAGAAAGATTATCATTTTTCAATGAGAAATGTATTTTGTGTATGCATTAAGAAAAATAACAGATAGTTGTTACTTATTTCAAAACACATGAACATTTATAGATATATGAACAACTAGATAGCTAATTGTTTATGAACAACATTCATTACTCACAGTGGAAATTTCATAGAATAAACTAGAGTGCATTCATAACAAGAACATAGGTTCAAAGAGTTAGAATGATCTCACAGTTACTGGATAATGGATGAAAATGAAATAGTTCACATTCAACAAATCCATAGCATAGCATTTGAAACCTTCCACAAAGATTTCTCCAATAGGAAACTTGTAATTTATTTATGCAAAAGGAACTAGTTCTTCTTACATCATACTCTCACAAATCTATCTAGGAAAAAGTCCCTTTTTTCACATCTAACTATCCTATATTTATACGGAACTAGCAAAACCTTTGGTTCACCCCTCAGGTGACCTTTGGGCTCCCTCAACCGTTCAATCCCACCATTTGTCTTTTAGTGGGTGCTCATGATTTATACAGTATGTTACATTTCAGATTAAGACTTATGAGTATTTCATAAAAAGGGACCAGCTCGATAACTGATGAACCTTTTCCAAGCCTGGGCCTCTGCTACTATCAATTATGCTTTGTCTTTTATGTATGTCTTCTTTGAAAACATAAATCATCAAACAGTGTCTGAAGAATCCTCTAGGTCTGTCTGTAATTAAAACAAAAAACTCATCATAAATTCAGACTGCATTCAAGATCATCTAACTTTCAATAAAATGTAAACCATACTATCAATAAAACTAAGCATCGAATGTGAAGCCCAATACTGTGTTTTCATCATGAAAACCTTAACTTGATAAAAAACAGAAAACTTCCGCCGCCCATGAAATATGGTAAAAGCTCACAAAAATGGAACAGCTATACGTCGGATGGTTAGTTCACTAAGCCGCCGCGACGGTGGAAACCATATAGACTAAGGGCTCTGTAGTCAACATAAAAACATCAGCGGTCGACAACTCGAAAGCTAAAGGTCGAAGCTCATAACCACTAAACATTGGCGAGATAGCTTACAAGAAAGCCGCAATGACAGAAAGTGGAGAGACAACGGGTTCCACAAACAAAGGCTCAATGTTGCCACCGTGTCGGAAACACAAAATACTAGTACTCAGATCAATCATCAACACCATTCCGATGGTGAAAACAAAAAAAACATTTCCGAGTAAAAGTTTGATCAATAAAACAAAGGCATCAGAAAAAATCAGAATTATCCATTGGCATGTTCTTTATTTACCCTCCACAACGGCGGCTGCGTAGAGAACTAATGCCCCGATTCAAACATCAATAGACTTCTGATAGAGATCATAAAAAATCATCGCGATAGGAAAAATCATCAAAAAAATTTAAGTGATCAAAAGACTTTAAAGTTGTGCAGTGATAAAATTAGTTCGTTTCATCTCTGCAACAACGGTGGCACAGAGAACTAAAACCCTGACTCAATCTTCAACAAACCTCCGACATCGATAAAACCAAACCATTCAAAAATAGTAAAAAAATATGTTAATTTCAACAGTCAAAAGCATTTGCAGTTTTAGATCATTCAACTTCCGAAATGAAGGAGACAATTTATCTCAATTCAAACTCAGGAAAATCCAAAATTGTAGCAAAGGAACAACCGAGTTCAGGAAACCAATAAAACTAGGAAAGATAAAATCAACAAGGAGGGTCCAAAATTTTGAAAATTTGGGAAGAAAGTTGCAGCTACAACACCTCCTCATTAATACCCTCACCAATAGTACCAGAAGCCACAGCTGCAACTCCGAAATAATGTTGCACCAATGAACATGCCACTACAGCCATAGCTGCCTTCCCAGCCTAACCTTAAACCAAATAATAAAGTTGTTCATCAATTTGAGACTGCTAACATGCTTTCTTACTCAATTACCTCAGTTCCCTACAATGACATACACCAACGATCAGGGAGAGTAGTGGAGCCCTTAGTCATTGAAGATGTTCCATATTTTTTGACTGAAGCAAGAATGAATCGGAAATGTCCATTTAATACAACAATACCCATAATTGAGTATGTTGAGAGTCCTACTAAATTACCATCTGAAATAGAGGAAGAAACGCTTATTGAAACACGGCCTACACAACCAACAAGAGAACTTCCATATCATGAATGACTAATCCTACAAAATATGGTGGAACAACCTCAGTTTAATCTCTTATGGGAATTAAAGAATTTATATGTCAAAATTCCATTGTTACAATCCCTTCATGACATTCCCATCTATGCCAAAATAGTTAGATATATGTGTGTAAGAAAACTAGGGAGAAGGCCTAAGGATCCTCCCACTATATATGTAATAGGAAAACTCTCCGAATTAATAATGTGAAAAACTCTCTTGGCTAAGTATGATGATCTCGAAAACCCTACTATTACAGTACACATTGGAAACACTCAGATACCTAATGTTTTGGTAGATTTAGGCGCAGTTATCAATGTTATGACCATCAAAACTATGAAAAAAATTGGGCTCACTAATCTTCGTCTAACCCCTACTATATTAGAACTTGCTAACATGTCCACAATCAAACTCGATGGAATCCTAGATGACCTCGTGGTCTCATTCGATTCATGGGAGTACCCTGCGGACTTCCTGGTTTTGCAACCAAAGTCAAAGCTAGGGGGACATCTGCTAATCCTTGGAATACTCTAGTTGGCCACAGCATATTCTTGCATTAGCTATCGGTGAGGGTCCATGACCATTTCAGATGAGACTTATACAAAAACCCTAACCTTATACCCTCCAACTCGACCTAGCTTAGAAGCTAGAACTCCACTATGGATGGATCTGGAGGAAGAAGAAGGACTTCAACGATTATTAACAATAGGGTAAGCCTTAACTTTTAAGGATGAAATAGAGGATGACACTATTAATAGTTTCATCAGTGAACCCACATCTGTCAATAAACATGTTTATCAAATTCTGAACAGTACTTTAGGTGAAGAAGAACAAGAAAATCTAACAAAAGAGACCCTACTCAGTGATGCCAGCATAATTCCAGTACTTAAAAACTCAAAAAGCTTTCCAACTGAAATAGAGATAGGAAAAACATTGAACATTAATCTGAATCTCACTCCTGATGAGTTGGAATGCCTAACACCCTGTTGAAACAACACAAGGGGGATTTTTCTTGGGAGTACAGAGATATGAAGGGAATCCCTTCTAATCTGTGTACCCATCACATTTACATCAAAAGTGACTCCCAACCTGTGTGTCAACCACAATGAAGGATGAACCCTAACTTGAGGCATATAGTGAAATAAGAAATCTAAAAACTCTTGGAAGCAGGGTTTATATACCCAATCTCAGACAGTGAGCGGGTTACTCCACTCATGACAGTGACAAAAAAGAATGGGAAATGGAGCGTCTACTTAGATTATAAGGAGTTGAACAAAGCAACATAGAAGTAGCATTTTCCTCTATATTTTATTAATCGATTACTTGATACCTTGTTTGGGAAGAATTCATTTTCCTTTCTGGATGGATTCAGCGGTTACAATCAAATCCATATTGCTCTCGATGACCAATACAATACCACCTTCACCTGTCCCTGGGGTACCTTTGCATACAAGGTACTCCCCTTCAGTCTGTGTAATGCACCTGCCACCTTCCAGAGAGCTGTGATTGGGATCTTTTCTAAGATGGCTAACAACAGCATGGAAATTTTTATGGATGACTATACCCCATACAGTAGTAGCTTCGAGGAAGCACTAAAATTTTTAGAAAAGGTTTTAGTACGCTGTGAACAAACCTAGCTATCATTGAGCGTTAAAAAGTGCCATATGATGATGAGAGAGGGTGTAGCTCTAGGGAACTTCATCTCTGCTAATGGTATCCAGGTAGACCCATCCAAAATTAGGGTAATTGAAATCATACCTACTCCTGGAACAAAAAAACATGTACGTAGCTTCTTAGGGAAAGCTAGTTACTACATAATATTTATAGAAAAATTTTCCAAGATAGACTCTCCTTTATTCACTCTGTTGATGAAGGATGTATAGTTTGATTGGAATGATGAATTCCAAATAGTGTTCATTGAACTTAAGAAAAGGATATCTACAGCCCCTATCTTATGAGGGCCCAATTGGGATCTTCCTTTCCACATCTCCTCAGATGCTTCTAGTACTACCATTGGAGCAATATTGGGACAACAGGAAGGTCATGCCCCATATGCAATTGATTATATCAGTAAAAAATTGGCCCCTAATGAACTCAAGTACATTATCACATAAAAGGAATTCCTTCCCATTGTTTACTCCATCAATAAATTTAGGCACCATATTACTGGATACCCCACTTTTGTGCACACTGACCATTCAGCCATTAAGTACTTAATGAACAAACCTATCATTAATGCTAGATGAACTATATGGTTGTTACTATTATAGGAATTTGACATTACAATTATTGACAGATCTAGGAAGGAAATGTTGTTGCTGACTTTTTATCTCGACTTACTAACAATGATGATAGTTTACCAGCGAATATTCCTTCCTTGATGAACATTTGTTTACAGTTTCATCTCATTACCCTTGGTACGTAGATGTTGCTAACTATTTGGCTGTAGGAAAGCTTCCATCACATTTGTCAAAGAGAGAAAAAAGAAAAATTATACAACAGAGTTCCAAGTACTGCTGGATAGATGGGCATCGTTTCTACACAGGTCCTGATATTGAAATCAAAATATGTGCAAGGGAGGATGAAATTTTCAGTATCTTAAAGGCTTGCCACAATGAGCCCTGTGGGGGAAATTTTGTTGACAAACAAATAGGTCATAAGGTATTATGGATGGGTTATGATTGGCAATCAGTTTTCAGGGATGCAAAGAAATATGTTCAAACTTGTGATAGTTTCAAAATAATGGGCCAGCCAAACAGACTAGATGATATGCCTCTTTAACCATAGCTGGTGGTTGAACCTTTCAACAGATGGGCCCTAGATTTTGTAGGGCCTATCAACCCTCCCTTGAAGTAGAAAGTTTATATCTTAGTTTTCACTGATTATATGACCAAATGGGTGGAGGATATAGCTTTGGTCAAGGCCAATGGCCAAGCTATAATGGATTTATTATATGGAGAAATATTCACTCGTTTTGGAGTACCTAAGGAGATAGTTACAAATGGAGGACCGAAGTTTGTGTCCCAAAAATTGGAAGCTCTATTATAGAAATATCACTTTCATCACAGGATAATCTCACCATATCATCCATAGGCCAATGGCCAAGTGGAAAGTACCAACAAGGTAATTGAGGATATCCTTACAAAAACAATTAGAAGCCATTGCAGAGACTAGGCTGATAGACTTCTAGAGGCATTATGGGAATATCGCACCACATGGTGCAATACTAATGGCTTCTCCCCATATGAATTGGTGTCTGGTAAGAATGTTGTCTTTCCCATTGAATTTGAAATTAAAAATTTAAAGACAACCATGGAAGCAAACTTATACTTGAAAAAATATCAAAGGAATAGATTGGATCAGTTAAATGAACTTAATGAGAAGCGCACAGTTGTTGTGCATCAGAAAACATTAATTCAACAAAATTGTTCCAAGTGGCATGATCGATTCATAAAGAAGAAAGTATTCTATGAAGGAGATTGGGCCTTATTGTATGATTTAATATTCAAGAGGTATTTTAAAGGCAAACTACGTACAAGATTGTTGGTACCCTACCAAATAGACAAGGTGTATGATAATGGCACGGTCCTCCTGGTTACTAGTGAAGAAGATCAGATGCCATTATTCACCAATGGTCATAGGCTGCGAATGTATCATGATCCGATTTCAAAGGATGCATCCATTTCGCATGTTGTAGCTGACCCAAATTATCAGCTAATGCAAGGGTAGGAATTTTTTTCTGCTCCTGTGAATTCTTTAAAAACACTGCAATTTCCACACAGGAAACTGTACATAAATAAATTGTTGTTCTGTTTTATTTATTTTCTTTTCTTTTACGCTTTGATCGGTTTTATTTTGAAGAATGTGTATGGGAATCTACTTGAGGAGCATCTTTTGTGACTGGGTCGAACGATTGCAGGCACCCTAGCTTATTTTCCTGTTTTGAATAACTCCTTCAAAAAGAAGAACAATTCAGCAACAGGAAATAATCAACTGAAACTCTGCCTATTTTTCCATATTTCTCAGTTGTTACTTTGCCAAATTCCACCAACTTTTCCAAATTTCGCAGTAGCGACTACCCCAAATTTTGCGTATTTTTCCATTTTTTGTAGGTGTGACTCCGCCAAATTTTGCCTATTTTTCCATCTCTCACAGTTGTGATTCTACCAGATTTGTCCTATTTTCTAGCTACGACTCCACTAAAATATCCCTATTTTTCCATTTGTGACGATTGCGACTCTTCCATATTTATCCTATTTTCTAGCTGTGACTCCGCCAAACTCTGCCTACTTTTCCTATTTTCACAGTTGTGACTCTGCCAGATGTGTCCATAAACCAGCTATGACTTTGCTATATTTGGCCTACTTTTCTTATTTCTACAGCTGCAAATCCTCCAAATTTGTACATAAAATAATTGTGACTCCGTCATATTTGTCCATAAATCTCGTCATCAATGACTCCGTTGGGTCCAACTCATTTAATAGCTCCAACCATAGATCCGCCAAGAATGAAAAGACAGCTATTGATTTTCCGTAGGTGCCCGCCAACATGGATGTAATTTCCGATCAAAGTGATGGGGGAAAGATCATAATAGCACATGCACAATTATGTTTTCAATTGATGGTCGCGATGACATGTCGAACCATTATGGAAAGTTAAAACACATTTCATATTGCGAAGGTATGGATTCTGATCATTTACATAATTAGGCGTAAATTGGATATGGAAAAAGTAATCATGCTTTTTCTTTTGTACCCATAAGCAAACTTGTACCCATTTAACTAACAATTAATATGTTCGAATTGGTACTTGGGATTATTACATGACCATCACCTTTTTTCCCAATTTATACCAAATCTTTCCAATTATTCCCTTTTCATAACTTTATTAACTTTCCTAAAATACCCAATCCCGACCTTGGTTGTTCGTTGAACGTTCTTGTGCTCCAAATTCCAATTTTGGATCTGTAATTTCCTGATTCGCTATCAGAACTATGAAGGAAAGGTGATATGGGTAAACCAACCCAACATGAACCTATGAACACAAATCCCTTTCATAGGAATGCACAGGTTTTTGCTATTTTTGAAGTGGTCGGATGGACTAAGTATTTTCAACAACTAAATGGTTTTCACATATAAACAGATTTACAGTTCATCCTTAATTTGGATGACACCCATTCAAAGGTCAGGGGTGTGTGCAAAGATGTCACAAAATCAATTATGGCAAAGGTTACTGGTTTTCCTCAAGTAGGAAGGAGTTGGTTTGGACAAAAAACCCAAAATGTGACTGCAGTGCAGGATTTTCTTGAAGTCAATGAACATGTTCAGCGAGGAGGCTATGGGATATTACTAGAATCATTACTCCATCCTTGGAATCAATTGGAAATATTCCTGAATAAATATATTACCTATGAAGGTAGGTACCAAATTTTCTGCTTCTTTGAATTTCCCTTATTGTCTCATCTACTCCATGGTAATCTACTCAATATTCCATTTTACTTGTTGAAAACCCTACATTACATGGCGGGGTATGTGAGAACAACTTTAAATCTAGTTTCTTCACTTACTAACCATGGCCTAATTAAATTAATCAACCTTAAGGACATTAGCACTGCATAACCAAACCTAAGCACAATTTATTGCTCATCCTGGGATAATTCGGGAACCGGCACAGTTGGGGGGTGTTGAAGTAGAAGAGGAGAACCAGAGTCCCTCAAATTCAGTTGGGGGGAGTATGAGACAATGGTAGACCAGAATCAGAATGATCAGGAGGACACTGCAATAGAATCAAACCCTTTAGATGGAATAGTTATTATGTAAGCTTCAGCAGTAGAAGATGAGACTAGAGCATCATTAGATGTTGAGACAGTGGAAGTTGCGATTGAGGAAGCTACAATGGAAGAAGAGAATGTGGATATTTTTAACATTGACTCTTCCCTACGTTGGGGGAATTATAATTGATGAAGAAATTGTGGTGGAAAAATAGGGGAAGATGATGGATTCGGGAATAATCCTTTTATACCAGTCTTAGAATTGAAAACCCCTATTCCACACCGAAGAAGGAGAAGATCAAAAGAAGAAGGTTAGTCATATGGGTAGGTAAAAATAAGGATAACTAGGTTTGTTACAGTAGCAGAAGAGGCATGGGTAAAGTGGTAAAATATTGAATCAAATATCAAATTTCCCATTATGACACCCCGATCAACCATCACTCCACAAGAACCTACTATAGAGGGACCTCAAATTGAGAGTCTTTTGTATGAGAATGACCTGCTAAAAGAGGAGGTAAAAATGCTTCGAAGTGAATAAGATAATTGGAAAGAAGCATGTAGGAAGCGGGTAGAGAAAATATTGTATACATTGGTGGAGGTTGGAGATCATTTGGATATTTCACCTCCTATTGTGGGAGGTGAAGGACAGGAAAAAGTGGTATGCCCAAAATGTGGATAAATATTCAACCACATAGGTTATAAGGTCATAGTGCAGGCATATGTTGGATAAGAAATTGCAAAGGAAAGGGAAGAAGGAAAATAAGTACCTGCAGTGGAGCCAAATGATGAAAATGAGATAGAATTTGACATAATTCTTGACCTAGAATTAGGAGAAGATGAAAAAATGCAATCCCAAACATCAGGGGATACTGAAGTATTCTTGGATTAGTCTCATTTTTCAATATACATTGTAGTTGTTAGATTTTTATCATTCAAGCTAGCATTATGATCTTAGGATCTTTAACTAAAAGAATAACATGTAAAGCAATAAAACACAAGAGACAATGAACACAAAGATTTTCTTCGGGGAAACCATAAAGGAGAAAACCTCGCAACTTCCTCAGAGAAAGAATCAGCACCAAAAGCAAAACTCGGAAACATAAAGATGATCTCCCGACAGCAGTAGTCTCTCTCTTGTCCCAGCAACTATTACGAAGAGAAATTCCTATGGCTTGGGGTACCACTACAGATAGCTTGACTCTATAAATCAATCCTTTCCAATATGCAATAGAAATTAAATGTCTAACACTAAAGGATCAGACCTCGTACCTTATTCTAGACGATGGAAGTAGATCCCCGTTGAGCTTTCCAACTTCATCTTGAATTGATAGATTACTTCCTCAACAACAAGTAAAAAATACAAGCATTCTATATATCATGGTCTTAGATCTATTCTAGCATATATAATCAATAATGTATAAGCATTTGACATAATCCAATGGATAAAATATTCATTCAAACACACATTATTGGACAGGAAAAGATATTTCTATTAATATAAATCAGAGATTACAAGATACAACCTCTATCGGCACATCTGCAAATCGGAGAAACTGAATCCCCCACTTGGGCCTCCACCACCTCAATCCTCCATCTCTCGATATCAAGCTCACAAGAAAAAGGAAAGCTTGGGAAGAACACAAAAGTGCTCCAAGGGACAAAGGGATGCAGACTCAAGCACAAGTTCTAGAAACAATGGACTATAGTTTCTTTGTTCTCAATTATCTCTTATGCCTTCAATGTGCCAAGGGGTTCCTTATATAGATTTTCAAAGGGGAAATGAAAGGTTGAATACAAGCAATCTCAAGGCATAGGGAAGGCCAGGAGTCAAGTGAGTCGGATCCATTACAAGGAAATATCCAAAAGTGTTATAGCGGATTTCACCACAC
This sequence comes from Pseudotsuga menziesii, assembly GCA_001517045.1. Lineage (NCBI taxonomy): Eukaryota > Viridiplantae > Streptophyta > Pinopsida > Pinales > Pinaceae > Pseudotsuga > Pseudotsuga menziesii. Next base: position 244,809 of record LPNX011066666.1, on the reverse strand, counting down.
TAGGTGAATCACACATTGTATGGCCTTCCCCTGTCCCGCTGCAGACTCATTAGCCCCTATGGATTATTTTTTGTCTTTTGATGTGTCCTTGATCATCCCTAAAAACATAAGAAAAGTGATATACATGGATTTTACCTCGATAACCGTGTACATACGTGGATATTCCCCCTATAGTCACATACATCGGGATGTGTGCATAATCCAAATCCTTTTGGAGCGTTCCTTGACTTGGATCCGACTCATATGACTCCTGGCATTCCATATGCCTCGAGATCGCACGGATTTGACCTTTCAGTATCCCTTTGAAAAGCTATATAAGGAACCCATTGAGACATTGAAAGCATAAGAGAGAATTGAGAGTAACGAAACTATAGTCCATTGTTGCCAGAACTTATGCTTGATTCTGCATCCCTTTGTCCCTTGGAGCACTGTTGTGTTCTTCCCAAGATTTCCTTTTGCTAGTGAGCTTGCTATCTAAGTGATGGAGGATTGAGGTGGTGGAGGCCCAAGTGGGGGATTCAATTTCTCTGGTTCGCAGACGTGCCGTCAGAGGTTGTCCCTTGTAATCTCTGATTCATATTAATAGAAATATCTTTTCCTGTCCAGTAATGTGTATTTGAATGAATATTGTGTCCATTGGAATATGTCAAATGCTTTTACATTATTGATTATATATGCTAGAATAGATCTAACACCATGATATATAGTATGCTTGTATTGTTTACTTGTTGTTGAGGAAGTATTCTATCAATTCAAGCTGAAGATTGGAAAGCTCAACGGGGATCTACTTCAACCGTTCGGAATAAGGTACGAGGTTCGATCCTTTAGTGTTAGACATTTTATTTCTATTTCATATTGGGAAAGATTGATTTCTGGAGTCTAGCTGTTTGTTGTGGTACCCCAAGCCATAGGAATTTCTCTCCGTAACAGAAATGTCGACTCGGCTGGGGAGTTCCTAGTAATTGTCCTTTGGGGGTTAATTTCTTGGCATTCAATGTATTTGAATTGCTCTCTCTCTCTTGTTTCTTTGTCAGGTATGGGGGCATGTATGCCTGGTAGAGCCTGATTGGTGTGAATTTAGTCTTAGCTTGTCTATTTTCCTTGGATTTGTGCATCTTTTTCTTCCTGTACGCGGGTTTGTCACTTACAGTCGCGTATACACGCGGTTTCCTCTGGGATTTCCACGTATACATGCGGGTTTACTGCACACAGTCGCGTATACCCTGTTTTTTTACCTTTTGTGGAAGATAGTGGATTGTTGGGTGAATTCTGTTAGCTCCTGAGTCTCCTTTGGCACTGCCTGAGTCTGTTAATACCTTTGTTTCTGACCAGAAACATTTTTTTTAGCCTAAAATTTTTCTTTTAGGAAAGTTCTTGTCATGGCATCTTTGATTTTTTGTTTGAGATTAGTGCATTAGAGTCCTTTTACCTTAGTGCTTTGCTAGAATGTTGTTTATGTGTGCTTGCAGAGTCTGGGGTGGGTAGAGTCATTCTTTTTCTTTTTGTATCTCTTTATTTTCAAAAAATCCAAAAACATTTGCTTATCATCATGCATTGCATTTTTCACTTTGCATTGTACTTGCACTAGATCTAGATTTGCTTTGGAGTAATAGTTAGGACTTCATATAGGGAAATTTGCATTCAGCATTTGAAGAAGAAATTGTTCATTACATGTAGTACGCATACCCTGTTTTCATGGACACAATGCATTTGCATTGATTGTTAGGTGTGCATTTTGCTTCTTGTTGTGTCATAACATCATTAGTTGCACGACCATATCCTATTTTTGAGTAATAAAGCCAACTAAAATCAATGCTAATTAAAATGAAGTACACTCTTTTCTTTTCTAGGGTGCACCAACAATCTTAGGTTTTAGGATCTTGGAATAGTTCATTGTAAGTTAATTCTCCAAGATCACTAAACGACAACAACTAGGTGTCTGTCCAGGGAGTGTGTGAAATCCTTGATATAACCAGCGTTCTCAGGATCCTCCTCTCAAAAGGGAGTTAAGCACGAGGCAGTGTGAGCAGTTGTTGATTGGGATAACCCTTGGTCGGTAACTGTGTAGCACCGGCGATATAGCCAGGATTGTATTCGTATCTGGGGGCTCTTTCGAGAGTTTCGGGCTTTGCTACCCTACCCATATGGTCAATCCTGCCTGCGACTGTCCGCCTGAGCTTTGATTATATTGAGGTGACCTTAGTGACCTTACCTAGGATATCGAGGGGGTAGTTGTAGAGGTTATTCTGCATGTGTCCCGGCTAGGTTGGGGTCGGACAGCACAGTCGCTTTACGCGTTGAAGCTGAGGGCCACAATAATTGGTTACGTACCTCCGCTTGTGGTGACAAGGGCCTCTCAAGCCTCTCCTAGGAAAGACATACCGTCCACATTCGGGAGCTCACTTATCCAACCCTTGTTTGCTTACATTTGGCTTTAGATTTTATTAGTGATTGCTCTGTGCACACTAGTTGGCCTAGGTTTTACGTAAATAGAGAGTCTTTGCTTTTTGTTGAGTCATTGTGGATTCGAGTGCGGTTCCGCTTCGTTCTCGTCAGTTAGCAGGAATTCCACCTTCCACTTCTCCTCCTCCTTTGGGAGAGGGGCCTAGAATGTCCAGGCGGACTATGTCACACACTGATTCACACACCATGGAGGATCATTCAGAGACTATTTCTGAGCCACCTCCTCCCATTCGTATTAATGATGGGGAACTTACTCCTACGTACGATCCTTCACCTGACCTAGCTGAGTTCGGTCCCGTGATTTCCCAGATAGGATCTTTCCATGATAGACCTACTCACCCTAGGGCTGATTCGCCATTGACACATTACCGGTATGGAATGCCGGAAGATGTCGAGACTCAATTTGACCCTCCTATCACTAGCTACGGTAGTTATGCCATGACTGGTTTTCCTATGCACGATTTGACATTTCATGTTGAGTCTGACTTTGAGCCTAGAATTATGCCTGGGGGAAATCCCATGCCTTACCTTGCGGAGAGGTTTGGGAGTACTAGTCACATTGCACCTTCCATCCCAGTGGTGGAAGCTCCATCTTATATAGCTCCTAGGTCTAGAGTTAGTGATCTAATAGGGATACCAGGTTCCAGATGAGTGATGATAGGCACTAGTACATTTCTTCTTACAGAGATTCCTTCGTCCTCGCTTCCGAGTTCTTCAAATGTAAACCCTCCACCTTACTCACGTGGTCCTTCGATTCGGCACGTAGCTACGAGTCAGATCCGTACTGCGATTAATAGACCAATTGTGTCTCAAGCCTACATACCACCCGTGGTTTTAGGAGGTTATGTTCATGTTCCTAGAGGTCAGATTGCTACTTCCATGACATATATCCCTAGTTCTGGTATGTATATTCCTACTTCTGGAACGTATATCCCTACCTATGGAGTGTCTCATGGGGCATCGCAAGCGATGACCTATGGACCCTATTATGGGACGCAGTATGGACAAGTTTCTCCACCTTATGGAGGCGGGTATTCACAACCTTCTTACTCTCCTAATTACGGCTTTGTAGCTCCTACTAGTCAAGTTCCACCTCATTATGGTGCTTCCACGCCACCCTATACGGGTCATACAGGAGGAGGTCACTATGGCCAAGGTCATGGTGGTAATCAATCCTATATGAACTAGGGAGCGGTCCATAGGCCTCACCATCCTAGGATCCCTTTCCTCGCGACACTCAATCTACCTGACTTATCGAGACTTACGAACAATCCTGTGGCTCATGTCCCGGCTTGGCCGGCTGTCCCTACCAAGCTTCCTTCGGACATACCTAAGTTCGAAGGAAAACCAGGAGAGGATTCGAGTGAACACGTTACGACATTCCACCTATGGTGCTCTTCCAATTCATTGCATCAGGACTCAGTCCGTTTGAGACTATTTCAACACACCCTTATAGGGCCTGCGGTGAAATGGTATATAGAGTTACCTAGGGGTGCCTTTACTTTGTTTGAAGACCTTGCGATGACTTTCCTTAATCACTTCCAGCTACCAGTGCACTATGATGTTGGTACTAAACTCTTGTCGACATTTCGGCAAGATAAAGCCACCCATATTTCTGATCATATTCAGGAGTGGCATAGACGGAAGAGATTAACTAAAGCATTTATACCACCAGAGTTCCTCCTTGAGTGGTTCCTCAAATATTTATTGCCATATATCACGAAGGATGTTTCCACATATGGAGTGCAGAATGAGGAACAAGCCATCTTTAGGGTGCAAGAACTATACTTGATCTATGATCAGTCTGGTTTGTTATATGAGATTATACCCAACGCTCCTCGTTCTAGTTTCGATCCCAAGGTCAAACCTGGACCACATGCCGACGACATTGTGGGTTGTGCAAGTAAAAATCCTGCAGATTCGGTTGTGAAACAAGTTTCTCAGTTGTCAATCAACCCATCTACCTAGGGACAAGCTACGGCTTCATCTCAGCCTGCCCAAACGGCAAATGTACTTGCTGTGCAATCGTCCGACCAGAAGGGTAACCAGCAACCTGGATGGAATAGAAAAAAGGGTAATAATAATAATAATAAAAAGGGTGGGTATAAGAACGAGAATGCCAACAATAATGAAAAGAATGGTAAAAATGTTGGGGGGGACAAGCAGAATAAACATAAGGTTAATTTTCCTTGCAAGCTATGTAAGGACGATCACCTCACTTACTTGTGCCCTAGAATGGATGAAGCTTCGAAGTTCATAGCACAGGGCCCAGTTGTGTTAACGAACCCTTTACCGCATAACCAGAATATGAACTCGAAGTCCCGTGATCAATCTAGTGATGATGATCTAGCTGAGACTAGTGGTCATGGGTGCATTATTATGGTCTATGCCATGAAAGTTGTGACACATGTGAAAGATTATACTTCGTCACAACCCAACCCAGGCAAAGAACCTGATCCACCAGGAACCCCTTTGTGCATTGAGAAACCTGCGGATAAACCTGAGGCTGCACCTCGCATTCCTAAGGGGGTACTTAGGCATTCGGGGCATAACCCAAATGCCCGAGCTGCCCAGAATTATTCAGTTGTTGAGGACTTGGGCCATACTCCTTGTGTGATGTCTGCATTGGAAGTGCTTCAGAGTTGTCCGTCGCAAAGGAAGGCTTTGCTTTCTGCTCTTGGTGTGAATGGTGATGATTCTTCCTTAGTGATCAAATTTGAAACCACGGGACATCAGCCTCGCTTTCCCTACTATGTGTCCCTTTTGGTGCATGTGGAATGTCTTAATATGATCGTCAAGCGCACTGTGATTGATGAGGGAACTACTACTTTTGTGATGTCTTTGTCTTGTTGGAAGGGTCTTGGTTCTCCTAAGTTGTCAAAGTCTACGACCATGTTAACTACTTTTGATGGGAGATCGTTTAGGCCACATGGTATCCTTCCTTCCCTTAAATTCCATTTGGGAGGGAAGACCGTTGCGATAGAGGTTGACATGGTTGATGCACCCCTTGACTACAATCTCTTACTGGGAAGGAACTAGATGTATAGTATGCAAGTCGTTGCGTCTTCTGTGTTTCACGTTGTATGCTTTCCACTTAATGGGAAGATTGTAACGATTGATCAAATGGCATTCAAGAATCCACCTGTTACTGCATCTTCGGAAGATTTGGTTCCAAAAGTTGAACATTCCCAGCCGACAACTGGGAGTGTGGGTGTAGGCATGTATCCATCCCTCATGGGAACCTTTAGTTGTCCTGCACCCGTCCTCATGATAGGATCTAGTTTCGATGGTGATTCGACGTATACGAGATCGGTGCCTTTTTGCACAAGTCATATGGGAGATCCTTGGATTCTTCCTTCACCGAGTCCTTCGAGTCAAGCCTTTGAGACGAGCGTGCCGTTTCCTGCAGTCATGATAGCTTACCAAGCTAATCTCCAGTCTGCTGCAAAGCCTTGTTCTTCCTCTTCACGGACGGAGGAGGAAGACCCCTATGTGCTGCCGGCATGGGCAGTATAGTCTTCTCATGCCCATGACTACCTTGATATGGTTTTCCCTTCAGATGAAGTGATTATCGAGGCTATGTCGGGAGTTGAGCCACCGTGGGAGGAACTTCATCATAGATCATACTTCCTTCCAGAGCTTGAAATTTTGGAGCATGAGGATTATAGGGAGATTCTTAGTCAGAAATTTGGTAGACCTATGGTTCCATTAAGCTCTCCTAGTCAGATGGCTGATGTAAACATGGTGAACATATCGTCAACTATTCCTATCAAAATTTCTCGCAATCCTGGTACAATTGAGAATGTCTACATTGGGGCAGATTGTTCCCAAGATGAGATTGGGGAGTATACCGAGCTATTCAAGGAATTCCGTGATATTTTTTCTTGGTCTTATGATGAGATGCCAGGAATTGACCCTCAAATTGTCGAACATGAAATTAAGACTTACCCCAACGCTAAGCCTGTTCGACAGCATTCACGCGCGGTGAATCCTAGGAAAGCACCCGCCATAAAGGCAGAGATAGAGAAGCTATTGAAAGCTGGTTTCATCTATCCCGTTCCCTTGACGAAGTGGGTTTCAAAACCCATTCCGGTGGATAAGAAGCAGGGAGCGATCCGAATATGCACTGATTTCCGCAATTTAAATCGTGCCTGTCCTAAGGATAACTTCCCCACACTGTTTATAGATCATATTTTGGATGAGTGTGCGGGTAGCGAGGTGTTCTCCTTTATGGATGGATTTTCCGAGTATAATCAGATCCAAATTAAACCCGAGGACCAACACAAGACTGCATTTATTTGTCCTTGGGGAACATTTGCGTATCGAAAAATGCCTTTCGGCCTTAAAAACGCTGGAGCTACGTTTCAGCAGGAAATGACCTTGATCTTCCATGATCTCAAGTCTATCATTGAAGTATTTTTGGATGACCTCGCTGCTCATTCTCGCATGAGGATGCGTCATTCTTATCACTTGAGATTGGTGTTTGAAAGGTGCCGGCACTATGCTGTTAGATTAAACCCTCATAAGTGCATCTTTTGCGTGAAGTCAGGTCGTTTGTTAGGATTCATTGTTTCGAAAGAGGGTATAATATTTGACCCTTTGAAGGTTGAGGCAATACTTTAGTTGTCTCCCCCGAGAAATATTCGTCATCTTCAGTGTTTGCAAGGCATGGAAAACTTCTTACGAAGATTTGTTGTCAACTTTGCCAATTTGACTAGAGGTTTCATGCGTCTCCTGAAGAAGGATACTCCCTTTGAATGGGATGAGCGAACTTAGGAGTCCTTCGATGCACTTAAGCGAGCCCTAGCATCGGCCCCGGTGATTAGTCCTCTGGATTATAGGTGTGATTTCCTATTATATGTGGTCACGTCTTTAGAGATGATTGGTATGGTTTTGGTTCAAGAGGATGAGGAGCTCCAAGAGCATGTCATATATTATCTGATTCGAAACCTTATTGACGTAGAGATTCAGTATTCTCATGTTGAGAAGCTTTCCTTAGCTACCGTACATGCGGTGCAGCGTTTGAGACATTATATTCTCCTTCGCCAGACCTTGGTTGTGGCCCATGTCAATCCGTTTCAATTCATCCTCACACGTAGGATGATTGGGGGAAAGTATAATAAATGGATTGTCATCTTGCAAGAGTTTGATCTCGAATTTGTTTCGGCAAAATCGAAGAAATATTTAATCTTTGCAGAGCTCATATCAGATTTTCCGAACGAGGCCGAAGAGTTGGTATGTGAAGATACGCTCGTTGATGAACACATTTTCTTAATCTCAATGGCTGACCCATGGTATGGGGATATCATAGTATATCTACAAACACAGAGGACCCCTACTCACCTCTCGCGAGATGAACGACGACGATTACATCACGTTTCCAAGAACTACCTCATAGTGGATAGTAATTTGTACCGCCATGGAGTAGATTCCCTTTTACGACGTTGTTTAAATCATGATGAGGTTGAGGTAGTGCTTAATGATTGCCACGGAGGAGTGTGTGGTGGTCATTTATTTGGGCTTTCTACAGCTCAAAACATTTTGAGAGCGGGTTATTTCTGGCCGTCAATCTTCAAGGATTGTATTGAAGCAGTCAAGAGGTGCCACCCTTGCTAGGTGTTCGCACGTAATATGCACTTGCAGCCTGCCCCGTTACACCGTATTATCACCGCCGGTCCCTTCACCAAATGGGGGTTCGATTTTATGGATTGCAACCCAGCTTCGGCTGGGTGGCACCATCATATCATAGTGGCTGTTGATTACTTCACCAAATGGGCTGAGGAAATGCCTACAGTAAAATTTGACGGTGAGACAGCAACTCACTTCGTATTCAACCAAATCATTACTCGGTTCGGGATTCCGAGAGAGCTTGTCACTGACCATGGCTCACACTTGAGCATAGGTATGTTTCACTGCTTGGAACTAGTTTGTTTTCCCGAATGACACTCGTCTCCTCCTAGTTTGTAACTATAAAGCTAGTTTATTCTTTTTTCAAGCTTTTCAAATAACTGAAAAAGTCCAAAAAAAAATAAAAAAACCAAAAATCCAGACAAGAAAAGATATTATCTTTGGCAGCTGTCGAGTCGTCTCGCCTTCAAACAGAGCACTGTATATCACATCCATTGGTTGGGTTATAGTTTGACTTAGGAGCTGTACTCGCTATCTGAGTTTATATCCACCGACTGGTTAAGCTTCCAGTCGCTATGGAGCCTCTGTTGATGCCTCCTATGTCACAGAGATGTCCCAGTTTGTATATCGAGTCTATACTTCCTTCATTCAGTCACCATACGTCGTTATGCTCTTGTTCGAAGGAAGTTGAAACCTGAGTCGGCCATTCCTTAGTTATCTTGACTTTGCATGTCGTCCATTCCCGGTACAGTTATTGGTTCGCGCACCTTATGATCGAGTCCTTCCACATTATACAGCTTTGCTGAGTACCTCATGTTGGATGATGGGGCATGCCCTAATTCCCTCCTTCCAGCGGATTTCATCCCGTCGACTTCAGATCATTTATTCTGGGATTGGAGTCTAGAGTCATTTTGAGTTCCTTGATACTTGCAGTCATCAGTGGCAGGTTCTCTCACCATCGACAGTTTTGGGAATACATCAATGTCCCCTGATCGATGGATTCTCTCAAGTGTTCGACATCAACACATTTATTCACACTTGTTAGTTTTCACTTTAGTACCTTGATTCCCATTTTCATTATCAGTGGGTGATCTCGCATCTGTTAACGGTATACATCAATGACCGGTAATCAGACGATGGACTACTATGTTCAACCTTGACACCTCTATTCACATAGTAGGACATGTACTCATAGCGGTGTGTGTAGAAGACCTTCCAGATTGGTGGCATCCATTATATGCTACCTCCTTGATCGTGCCAGTGTTCATGAGATTTCAGCTCTCGTGACTTGTTCCAGTATATGTCAGACATTTCCAGCCACTATGGAGATCTTGATCTATTGTATATCTTTAGCCTTTGTGGAGATCATGGTCCTTTGTATATCTTCATCATGGAGATTCTGATCTATGTATATTGTACGTGGCGATGACCACATGCGTGTTATCATGTTTCATGCCTATTCATGTCCATTGTACTCTTATGTATCCGGGACTACTATATGTATTTGCAGTTATATGCAGAGTTGTATTATGGTATTATGTTGATTGGGTGGCTGGTCTTCCATTTGGGTACCTTCATCACTCCACTTCTGGGATGGACTTATAATGTATTTCGGCCATCGTATAACCCCTCTGATCTCATACATTAGGGGGCATCTGTTATAGCGTATTTCACCACACTAGGTGAATCACACATTGTATGGCCTTCCCCTGTCCTACTACAGACTCATTAGCCCCTATGGATTACTTTTTGTCTTTTGATGTGTCCTTGATCATCCCTAAAAACATAAGAAAAGTGATATACACGGCTTTTACCCCGATAACCATGTACATACGCGGATATTCCCCCTATAGTCACGTACATAGGGATGTGTGCATAATCCAAATCCTTTTGGAGCGTTCCTTGACTTGGATCCGACTCATATGACTCCTGGCCTTCCATATGCCTCGAGATCGCACGGATTTGACCTTTCAGTATCCCTTTGAAAAGCTATATAAGGAACCCATTGAGACATTGAAAGCATAAGAGAGAATTGAGAGTAATGAAACTATAGTTCATTGTTGCCAGAACTTATGCTTGAGTCTGCATCCCTTTGTCCCTTGGAGCACTATTGTGTTCTTCCCAAGATTTCTTTTTTCTAGTGAGCTTGCTATCTGAGTGATGGAGGATTGAGGTGGTGGAGGCCCAAGTGGGGGATTCAGTTTCTCCGGTTCGCAAACGTGTCGCCAGAGGTTGTCCCTTGTAATCTATGATTCATATTAATAGAAATATCTTTTCCTGTCCAGTAATGTGTATTTGAATGAATATTGTATCCATTGGAATATGTCAAATTCTTTTACATTATTGATTATATATGCTAGAATAGATCTAACACCATGATATATAGTATGCTTGTATTGTTTACTTGTTGTTGAGGAAGTATTCTATCAATTCAAGCTGAAGATTGGAAAGCTCAACGGGGATCTACTTCAACCGTCCGGAATAAGGTACGAGGTTCGATCCTTTAGTGTTAGACATTTTATTTCTATTGCATATTGGGAAAGATTGATTTCTGGAGTCTAGCTGTCTATTGTGGTACCCCAAGCCATAGGAATTTCTCTCCGTAACAAAAAGGATTTGGATTTTGTGCACATCCTGATGTATGCGGTTTTAGTGGTCAAACCCATGTATATACACGCTTATAGGTTTAAAAGTCACGTGTATCATTTTTCTCATGTTTTTAGGGATGGTCAAGGAAACATCAAAGGACAAAAAATGGTCCATGGGGTCAAAGGAGTCTGCAGCAGGACAGGGGAAGGCCATACAAAGTGTGATTCACCTGGAGTGGTGAAATCAGCTATAACAGATGCCCACTAATGTGTGAGGTTAGAGGGGTCATATGATGGCTGAAGTAGATTATAAGTCCATCCCAGAAGTGGAGTGATGAAGGATTCCAAATGGAAGACCAACCACCAAATCAGCATAGTACAATAATAAAACTTTGCACATAACTGCAAATACATATAGCAGTCCCGAATACATAAGAGTAAAATGGCCATGAATAGGCATGATACAAGATATCACATATGTGGTCATCGCCACGTACAATATACATAGATCAGAATCTCCATGATGAAGACATACAAAGGACCATGATCTCCATAATGGCTGAAGATATATAATAGATCAAGATCTCCATAGTGGCTAGAAATATATGACATATACTGGAATCAAGTCACGAGATCTGAAATCTCATGAACACTAGCATGATCAAGGAGGTAACATATAAAAGATTCCACCAATATGGAAAGTTTTCTACACAAAACGCTATGAGTACATGTCCTACTATGCGAATAGAGGTGTCGAGGTCGAACATAGTAGTCCATCGTATGATTACCGGTCATTAATGTATACCGTTAACAGACGCGAGATCACCCATCGATGATGAAAATGGGAATCAAGGTACTAGAGTGCAAACTAACAAGTGTGAATAAATGTGTTGAGGTCGAACACTTGAGAGGATCCATTGATCAGGGGACATTGATGTGTTCCCAAAACTATTGATGGTGAGAGAACCTGCCACTGATGACTGCAAGTCTCAAGGCACTCAAAATGACTCTAGATTCCAATCCCAAAATAAATGATCTAAATTCAATGGGATGAAATCCACTGGAAGGAGGGAATTTAGGCATCCCTCATCATCCAACATGAGGTACTCAGCAAAGCTGTATAATGTGGAAGGACTCGATCATAAGGTGCACGAACCAGTAACTATACCAGGAATGGCCGACATGCAAAGCCAAGAGAATAGAGGAATGGCCGACTTAGGCTTCAACTTCATTCGAACAAGAGCATAACAGTGTATGGTGACTGAATAAAGGTAGCATAGACTCGATATACAAACTGGGACATCTCTGCGACACAGGAGGCATCGACAGAGGCTCCATAGGAACTGGAAGCTTAACCAGTCGGAGGAGATAAGCTGAGATAAGTGAGTACAGCTCCTAAAATCAAACTATAACCCAACCAATGGATGTGATATATAGTGCTCTGTTCGAAGGCGACACGACTCGACAGCTGCCACAGATAACATCTTTCCTTGTTCGGCTTTTTGGTTTTTTGGTTTTTTTGGACTTTTTTGGTTATTTAAAAGTCTTGAAAAAAGAATAAAATAGCTTTATAGTTACATACTAGGAGGATACGAGTGTCATAAGGGAAAACAAACTAATTCCAAGCAGTGGAACATACCTATGCTCAATGCAAGGATACATGTGTAGGATATCGACACTCGGGGGAAAATCCCCTCCCGGTAAAAAGGGAAACAAGCTGCGAAGGATATTAAAAATGGCTCTGCATGGCTAGACATGAGACAAGCTCTGGCTATATGGCTGAAACGAAATGTCAGGGAAGTTGGCATAAAGATAAATAAGGCAGGAAAAGCTCATGATAATGCATTCACAACTTGTCATGAGGAAGTCCTGAGGGGAATAGTCCAGCAAAATATCAAGAGGAGTATGAGGTTCTTGTGAAATGTCATGGCAGTACTATACAATGGACTCCCACACCCTAAAAGAGAAAACGTCAGCATGGGCACCAAATGCAAATAAGGTACTAACTAGGGTACCTATGTAAGGTGAAGCTCTACCACTCATATCCTACCACTTCTAACGCAGCAAGAAGGTTCCATGACATACTAGAGTGGGTTCGTACCTAAGGTCATGATGATATGGTCATAAGGTTATGCAAAATGCAAACGGTGATGAAACCTAACATATATGCCATTTTAGACATGATACATGATATTGGCACGGACGGGTCAATCCAATGGATGAAACGGCACTGAAAAAGGTCCTCTACATCATGAATTATGTCAAAAACGGTCCAAAATGGTTAGAAAATATCGAAACTATAGGAAAGGGGGTAAAAATTTTCAAATATTTGAAAATTTTCTATAAATAGTAAACAATTCAAAATATTATAAAACATTTGAAACTTTTACCCATTTGAGCTCTGATTTTCAACAGTGAATTCCAGGAGGTCCAGCCAGCGGAATCCACTACCGTTTCTTCCAGGTATTTACTCATGCTCCTCTCTTTCATTTTGATGCAATTTTTATGAAATTTTATGGTCAATTAAGCTTTCTAGGCCAACCCAAAATGGGCGCTACGGCCCACATGGAAATTGAGGTTTTTTTCCGCATATACGGCTAGATATACGTGGAAAATGCCCTCAAACCCGCGTACACAAGCGGTTGTTTTGAAAACAGTCGTGTGTGAGGCCGTGCATAAGGTTTTTTCAATAAATTAATGGGAAAATTTGCAATTTCTTATGCAGGATGGTCCTAGAGTGGAGAGAGCATGAGCATGGTGAGGTATAGGAAGCAGTAAGGGCCAATCTAATGGCTCAACAAGCTCTACGTGCATGCGGACTCTACAAGTTTTGGTGTCTTGGTGGTTTGAGGGCCAAACCAAGACTATTACAAATGCTGGTGGATTACTGGGATCCAGAATCGAAGTCCTTCCATATAGATGGGATGTCCCTCACCATAGATGTGGAGGACATATACTTCATTACTGGCCTTTCTAGATGAGGGGAAGTGGTGAACCTTCCTTCTCATGGTGGGCTAGGAGGTGGCCTGACTATCGATGAGTACATTGCGGTGTACTGCTATCCAGACACAGAGAAGGTGGGGAGTCAGGTCCCTACCAAAGCTATAAAGGTGTTGGGCCTAAAGGCCATACTATTGACATTGGGTAGGATAGCAGGCTTGGCATCACTCCACCAGGCCTTGTGGCCTCTTCACAGGGTTCGAGATCCGGCCCAACGGTGTTGGGTAGATGCTATGTGGATATTGGGGGGTGGTAGGGTGGCCAACCCATATCCAACTGAGTTCTTTCTGTGGTGGCGACGAAAGATAGTTTCCATCGATGACTACCCCTATGCAGGGATAGATTTTCGGGGGGACCCGGACATGCCGCTACCACCAGGATCGGCATATGGCGATATAGGTAACGAATCTCGACCCTCTCTTTTTAAATTTTGAGTTATTTAATTTTTTGTGTTTTCTTGATTATATGGAATAAAAAAGACATATTTTTGCATGATAATACATAGTGACATCTACCATTTGTGTACAGATGTGGGACCACGACGGTCAGAGGGCTTCCCTCGTCATAGATGGAGGGGAAGAGGAGATGACATCACGGGTGTGGATGTGGAGTAGACGCTCTAGAGCATTCATACCAATTTTGTGAGACTGACACATAGGGTTCCCATGGCACAAGTTGAGGACTTGCATGAGGCTATACAGCGGCAGGTGATGGGTGTACCACGCACATGGGTGTGGTTATTTCAACGGCTAGCTAGAGCCGTAGTGACCTTCCATGATCACAATGTTGGAATATAATAAACCCACTCATAAAATAATTAATCATTATTTGATTAGTTACCTACCCACTAGCTTAGATAGTTGGCATCCACTTGCACCTTAGAGTCAACACTTGCCATCTATATCCTAGGAATGATTTATTCCTGATTCTGGGTTGATCTTGACCACTTTATGGCCATCCAGAATTGGTAACTGCACTTTACAGCAGAATCTGCTTT
>LPNX011066666.1:155165-220705 GCA_001517045.1 Pseudotsuga menziesii | reverse complement strand
TTGTCTCTTGTGATGTGCTTATGTGATTGTTGTGCTTGTTATTCTCTCAGTGAAAAGATCTTGTTATAATGCTAGCTTAAATGTTGAAAAACTAACAAGCCTCAGCCCATTTCATGAAGTAATCAACAGCCACTATAATATGATGGTGCCCCCAAGTCGAAGATGGGTTGCAATCCATAAAATCGAGCCCCCACTTAGTGAAGGGACTGACGGTGATAATGGGATGTAACAGGGCAGGTTTCGAGTGCATATTATGTGTGAACACCTGGCAAGGATGGCACCCCTTGACTGCATCAACACAATCCTTAAAGATTGACGGCCAAAAATAACCCGCTCTTAAAATATTTTGAGTTGTAGAAAGCCCAGATAAATGACCACCACATGCCCCTCCATGGCAATCATTCAGCACTACCTCAGCCACTTCATGAGTTAAACAACATCGTAAAATGGAATCTATCCCACGGAGGTACAAAGTGTTATCCACTATGAGGTAGTTCTTAGAGACGTGACATAATCGTCATCGTTCATCACGCAAGAGGTGAGTAGCGGTCTTCAATGTTTGTAAATATATTATGATATCCCCATACCATGGGTCTAACATTGAGATTAAGAAGATGTGTTCATCAACAAATGTATCTTCACAAACCAACTCCTCAACCTCGCTTGGGAAATCCGATATAAGCTCTACAAAAATTAAAGACTTCTTCGATTTTGCCGAAGCAAACTCGAGATAGAATTCTTGTAGAATAACAATCCATTTATTATATTTCCCCCCAATCATCCTTCAGGTGAGGACGAATTGAAACGGATTGACATGGGCTACAACCAAGGTCTAGCGAAGGAGAATATAATGTCTCAACCGCTGAACCGGATGTACGGTAGCTAAATCAAGCTTCTCAACATAAGAATAATGAATCTCTGCATCAATAAGGTTCCAGCTCAAATAGTATATGACATGGTCTTGGAGCTCCTCATCCTCTTGAACCAAAACCATACTAATCATCTCTAATGACGCGGCCACATATAATAAAAAATCATGGCTATAGTCCGGGGGACTAATCACCGGGGCCGATGCTAGGGCTCGCTTGAGTGCATCGAAGGACTCCTGGGATTGCTCATTCCAATAAAAGGGGTGTCCTTCTTCAAGAGATGCATGAAGCCTCTAGTCAAATCAGAAAAGTTGACAACAAATGTTTGTAAGAAGTTTTCCATGCCTTGCAAACACTGAAGATGACGAATATTCTTCGGGGGAGACAACTGAATTATTTCCTCAACCTTCAAAGGGTCGACTCTTATACCCTCTTTAGAAACGATGAATCCTTAAAAAACCCCTGAATTCACACAAAAGGTGCACTTATGAGGATTTAAGCTAACTGAATAGTGCCGGAATTTTTCGAATACCAATCTCAAGTGATAGGGATGACACATTCTCATGCAAGAATGAGCAGCAAGGTCATTCAAAAATACCTCAATAATTGACTTGAGATCGTGGAAGATCAAGTTCATTGCCCGTTGAAATGTAGCTCCGGTGTTTTTAAAACCAAAAGGCATTTTCTGATATGCAAACATTCCCCAAGGACAAATAAATGCAATCTTATGTTGGTCCTCAGGTTTAATCTGTATCTGATTATATCCGGAAAAGTCGTCCATGAAGGAGAACACCTCGCTACCCGCACACTCATCCAAAATATGATCAATAAATGGTGTGGGGAAATTGTCCTTAGGACAGGCACAATTCAAATGACAGAAATCAGTACATATGTGGATCACTCCCTGCTTCTTATCCACTGGAACAGGTTTTGAAACCCACTCCATCAAGGGAACGGGATAGATGAAACTGGCTTTCAACAGCTTCTCTATCTGTGCCTTAATCATGGGTGATTTCCTAGGATTCACTGCACATAAACGTTGTCGAACAGGCTTAGCATTGGGGTAAGTCTTAATCTCGTGCTCAATAATAGGAGGGTCAATACCTGGCATCTCATCGTAAGACCAAGCAAAAATATCACGGAACTCCTTAAATAGCTTGGTGTATTCAAGAATCTCAACATGGGAACATTCCGCCCTAATATAGACATTCTCTATCGTGCCAGGATTGTGAGAGATGTTGATAGGAATCATTGAAGATATGTTCACCATGTTTTCATCAGCCATCGGACTAGGAGAGATTAATGGAACCATAGGACTACCAACTCTCTGACTAAGAACCGCCCTAAAATCCTCATGCTCCAAGCGGTCAAGCTATGGAAGAAAGTATGATCTATGATGGAGATCCTCCCATGGTGGCTCAACTCCCGACATAGCCTCAATAATCGCTTCATCTGAAGGGAAAACCGTATCAAGGTATTCGTGTGCATGAGAAGACTGTATTTCCCATGCCAGCAGCACATAAGGGTCCTCCTCCTTCGTCCCCGAAGAGGAAGGACTAGGCTCTGCAACACACTTGAGATTAGCTTGATAAGCTATCATAGCTGTAGGCAACGGCACATTCGTCATGATGGGATCACTCGAAGTACTCAGTGTAGGAAGAATCCAAGTATCTTCCATATGACTTGTATGAAAAGATACCAATGGCGTAGATCTAAAAGCCTCATCGAAACTAGATCCTATCATCAAGATCGGTGCAGGACAACTAAAGATTCCCATGAGGGATGGATACATGCCTATACCCCCACTCCCAGTTGCTGGCTGAGAGTGGTCAATGATCGGGATCGAAGCTCCCAAATATGTGGTAACAGATAGATTCTTGAATGTCATTTGATAAATCATTATGATCTTCCCGTTATGTGGAAAGTATACAATGCAGAACAAGGAAGAGGCAACAGTTTGCATACTATACATCCAGTTCCTACCAAGCAAGAGATTGTAGTCAAGGGGCACATCAACCACCTCGACCTCTATCACAACGGTCTTCCCTCCCAAATGGAATTTAAGGGAAGGAAGGATGCCATGCAGCCTAAAATATCTCCCATCGAATACAGTTAACATGGTCGCTGATTTAGACAGCTTCAAAGAACCCAGACCCTTCCAACAGGATAAAGACATCATAGAAGCAGCATCTCCCTCGTCAATCACAGTGCACTTGATGATCATATTAAGACATTATACGTGAATCAAAAGAGACACATAGTATGGAAAGTGAGGCTAAAGTCCTGTGGTTTCAAATTTTATCATGGAGGAAGAATCATCGTCATTCACACCAAGGGCAGAAAGCAACACCTTCCTTTGCGATGGACAACTCTGAAGCACTTCCAATGCAGACATTGCACAAGGAGTGTGGCCCAAATCCTCAACAACTGAATAGTTCTAGGTGGCTTGGGCATTTGGATTATGCCCTGAATGCTTAAGGACTCCCTTAGGAATGCGAGGTGCAGTCTCAAGTTTATCCATAGGTTTCTCAATACGCAAACAGGACCCTGGTGGATCAGGCTCTTTGCCTGGGCTGGGTTGTGATGAACCATAATCTTTCACACGGGTCACAACTTTCGTAGCACGGACCATGTTAATACACCCATGACCACTACTCTCCAGTGGATTATGATCATCACTAGACTGGTCATGGGAATTCAAGTTCATATTTTGATTATGTGGTAAAGGGTTAGTTAGCACAGCTAGGCCCTGTGCCAAGAATCTCGAAGCTTCTTCAATACGAGGGCAAAAGTAAGCGAGGTGATCGTCCTTACATAAATTGCAAGGGAACTTAACCTTACGTTTATCTTTCTTTTCCCCCCCAGCATTTCGGTCGTTCTTGTCATTACTATTAGCATTCTCATTCTTATTCCCACCCTTGCAATTATTTTTACCCTTTTTCTATTCTGTTCAGGCTGCTGGTTACCCTTCTGGTCCGATGATTGCACAAAAAGTACACTCGTCGTTTGGGCCGGTTGAGACAAAGCCATAGCTTTTCCCGAAGCAGATTGGTTGATAGACAATTGACTAACTTTTTTTGCAACCGAATCCACAAGTTTCGCATTTGCACAACTCACAATGCCATCGGCATGTGGTCCAGGTTTGACTTTGGGGTCGAAACTGGAACACGGAGCATTGGGAATAATCTCATATAACAAACCGGACTGAGCATAGATCAAGTCCAGTTCCTCTGCCCTAACAATCACTTGTTCCTCATTTTGCACTCTGAATGTGGAAGCATCCTTCACTATGTACGGCAATAACAACTTGAGGAACCACTCGAGGAGGAACTCCAGTGGTATAAAGGCTTTAATTAACCTCTTCCGTCTACGCCACTCTTGAATATGATTAGAGATATGTGTGGCTTTATCTTGCCGAAATGTTGACAAGAGTTCAGTACCAATGTCAAAACGCACTAGTAGCTGGAATTGATTAATAAAAGTCATCGCAAGGTCATCGAATAAAGAGAAAGCTCCCCTAGGTAACTCTATATACCATTTCGCAGTAGGCCCTATAAGGGTGCATTGAAATAGTCTCAAATGGATTTAGTCCTGATGTAAGGAATTCGAAGAGCTCCATAGGTGAAACGTAGTAACGTGTTCACTCAGATCCTCTCCCGGTTTTCCCTCGAACTTAGGTATGTCCAAAGTAAGTTTGGTAGGGATAGCCGGCCAAGCTAGGTCATGAGCTACAGGATCGTTCTTCAATCTCAACAAGTCAGGAAGATTGAGCGTCACAAGGAAAGGGAGCCTAGGATGATGAGGTCGATGGGTCACTCCCTGATTCATATAGGTCTGATTACCACCATGGCCTTGTCCATAGTTCCCTCCTCCCGTATGACCCATATAGGGTGGCGTGAAAGCACCATAGTGTGGTGGACCTTGACTAGTAGGAGCTACAAAGCCATAATTAGGAGAGTAATTAGGTTGTTGATACCCGCCCCCATAAGGTGAAGAACCCTATCCATATTGCATCCCATAATAGGGTGCATAAGTCATCGCATGCGATGCCCCATGAGACACTCTGTAGGTAGTAAGATACGCTCCAGAAGTAGGAATATACATATCAGAAGTAGGGATATATTCCCCGGAAGTAGTAACATGATCTCTAAAAGTATGAACATAACCTCCTGAAGCAACGGGCAGTATGTAAACCTGAGACACAATCGGTCTAGTAACCGTAGTACGAACCTGACTCGTAGCCATGTGCCATCTCGAAGGACCACGCGAATAAGGTGGAGGATGAACATTTGAAGAACTAGGGACCGAGGACGAAGGAATCTGAGTAATAATGTACATGTTATTTCCTATTGTCACTTGTTTCAGATCTAGTATCCTGATAGGATCACTAACCCTAGACCTAGGAGGGATATGTGATGTAACTTCCACCACTAGGATGGAAGGTGCAATATGACTAGTGCTCTCAAACCTCTCTGCATGGTAAGGAATGAGAGTGCCCCCCGGCATAGTGTTAGGCTCGAAGTCAGACTCGACATGAAATTCCAAATCATGTGTAGGAAAACCAGACATACCATAACTACCATAGCTAGTGCTGGCGGGTTCAAAATGAGTCTCGACGTCCTCCAGCATTCCATACCGGTAACGCGTCAATGGGGAATCAACCCTAGAGTGAGTAGGTCTATCGTGCATGGTTCCTATCTCAGAAATCACAGGACCTAACTCAGCCAAGTTGGGTCAAGGATCGTAATTAGGAGTAAACTCCCCATCGTCTACACGAATGGGAGAAGGTGGTTCAGGAATACCTTCTAAATGGTCTCCCATGGTGTGTGAATCAATGTGAAAAATATTCCACCTGGACTATCTAGGTCTCTCTCCCAAAGGAGGAGGAGAAGTAGAAGGTGGAAGTTTTGCTAAACAACAAGAACGGTGAGTAGCCGCACCCGAATCCATAATGACTCAAAAAATAGAAAAGACTCTCTATTTACGTAAACCCTAGGCCAACTATCATGCACAGAGCAATCACTAATAAAATCTAAAGCCAAATGCAAGCAAAAAAGGGCTAGATAAATGAGCTCCCGAATGAAGCAGGTATGTCTCGCCTAGGAGAGGCTTGAGACTCCCATACACAACAAGCGGAGGTATGTAACCAATTATTGTGGCCCTCAGCTTCAACACATAAATCAACTATGCTGTCCAACCCCAACCTGGCCGAGACACCCATAGAATAACCCCTGCAAAGTACCCCCTCAATATCCTAGGTAAGGCCACTAAGGTCACCTCAATATAATCAATGCTCAGGAGGACAGTTGCAGGCGGGATTAATCGTATGGGTAGGGTAGCAAAGCCCGAAACTCTCGAAAGAGCCGCCAGATACGAATACAATCCTAGAAATATCTCTGGTGCTACTCAGTTATGACTAGGGGTCATCCCAATCAATAACTGCTCACACTGCCTCGTGCTTAACTCCCTTTTGAGAGGAGGATCCTGAGAAACATTGGTTATACCAAGGATTTCACACACTCACCTGGACAGACACATACATGTTGTTGTTTAGTGATCTTGGATAATTAACTTACAATTAACTATTCCAAGATCCTAAAACATAAGCTTGTTGGTGCACCCTATAAAATAAAAGAGTGTAGTTCATTTTAATTTAGCGTTGATTTTAATTGGATTTATTACTCAAAATAGGGATATGACCGTGAACCTAATGGTGTTATGACACAACATGAAGTAAAATGCACACCTAACAATCAATGCAAATGCATTGTGTCCATGAAAACAGGGTATGCTACTACATGAAATGCACAATTCTTCTTCAAATGATGAATGCAATCTTTCCTATATGAAGTCCTAACTAATACTCCAAAGCAAATATAGTGCAAGTACAATGCAATGCATGATGATAAGCAAATGTTTTTGGATTTTTTGAAATAAAATGAGATGCAAAAAGAAAAAGAATGATTCTACAACCCTTAGACTCTACAAGCACACACAAGTAGCACTCGAGCAAAGCACTAAGGTAAAAGAACTCTAATGCACTAATCTCAAACAAAAAATTGAAAATGCCATGACAAGAACCTTCTTAAAAAAAAAATTAGCCTAAAAAAAACGTTTCTGGTCAGAAACAGAGGTATAAACAGACTCAAGCAGTGCCAAATGAGACTCAGCAAATATCAAAATTCACCCAGCAACCATTTAACTTCCTCAAAAAGGCAAAAGTAAGGGCATACGCAACTGTTCGCAGTAAACCCGCGTGTATATGCGGAAATAGAAGAGAAACCCTCGTGTATACATGACTGTGAGTTCAAAACTCATGTATAGGAAGAAAGGTGCTTAAAATCAAGGCAAAAAGACAAGCTGAGACAAACTTCACACCAATTAGACACTACCAGGCATACATGCCCCCAGACCCGACACAGAAACAAGAGAGAAAGAGCAATTCAAATTCATTGAATGCCGATAAAACAACCCCCAAAGGACAACTACTAGGAACTCCCCAACGGAGTCGCCAATTCTGTTACAGAGAGAAATTCCTATGGCTTGGGGTACCACAACAGACAGCTTGACTCTACTCTAGAAATCAATCATTTCCAATATGCAATAGAAATTAAATGTCTAACACTAAAGGATCAGACCTCGTACCTTATTCTAGACGATTGAAGTAGATCCCCGTTGAGCTTTCCAACTTCAGCTTCAATTGATAGATTACTTCCTCAACAACAAGTAAACAATACAAGCATTCTATATATCATGGTGTTAGATCTATTCTAGCATATATAATCAATAATGTATAAGCATTTGACATAATCCAATGGATCAAATATTCATTCAAACACACATTATTGGACAAGAAAATATATTTCTGTTAATATAAATCATATATTACAAGATACAACCTCTGTCGGCACGTCTGTGAACCAGAGAAACTGAATCCCCCACTTGGGCCTCCACCACCTCAATCCTCCATCTCTCGATAGCAAGCTCACAAGCAAAAGGCAAGCTTGGGAAGAACACAAAAGTGCTCCAAGGGACAAAGGGATGCAGACTCAAGCACAAGTTCTGGCAACAATGGACTATAGTTTCTTTCTTCTCAATTCTCTCTTATGCCTTCAATGTGCCAAGGGGTTCCTTATATATCTTTTCAAAGTGGAAATTAAAGGTCGAATCTAAGCGATCTCAAGGCATAGGGAAGGCCAGGAGTCAAGTGAGTCAGATCCATGTCAAGGAAAACTCCAAAAGGATTTGGATTTTGTACACATCCTAATGTACGTCGTTTTAGTGGTCAAACCTGCATATATACATGCTTATAGGTTTAAAAGTCACATGTATCATTTTTCTCATGTTTTTAGGGATGGTCAAGGAAACATCAAAGGACAGAAAATGGTCCATGGGGTCAAAGGAGTCTGCAGCGGGACAGGGGAAGGCCATAAAAAGTGTGATTCACCTGGAGTGGTGAAATCAGCTCTAACAGCAACTTCTCTCTCACTCATGCACCCCAATGAGTGAGTGTGTGTGTGATAAATAGAGGGTTTAACTCTCTATTTATATTCTTTCATTCACTTAATTTCCACTCCAACATGTTGACCTCACTTAACGATTACTTACTAGAGCCGACATCTCTAGGAGAGTCTAATAACCCTAGTGCCCCACAACTTGTGGGGACTTTGCCCCTCCGACCAACAAGGAGGGTTATCCTTAACACAATAGTGGGGACTATTTCCCTGACTTACAATAACTCACCTAGGGTTGAATTCTCTAGGATATTCTAATAACCCTAGGGCCCCACAACTACAGGGAGTTTAACCCTTGATCAATAGGAGGGTTACCCACAATGACTTGACATGACTTGTTCACATTATATAAACTCCTGATCGGAACATCGGGGCATGACATGACTCAATTACATTACAAACACTTCCCGAAATAAACATCGGGGTACAATATATAAGATATACAAGTGAATACATTCTGAAGTTACAATTACATCAACACTCCCTCTTAACTAGGAAGGTATTCTCTCGACACAATTTATCAGCACAAGTATTCTTCTCTGTATCATCTAGATCATCATCGAGTTCTTGTCAGCTTCAAGTCATCTTCATCTTTAGGTCATATTTATCTTCAATTCATATTCATCTGGTTCTGGATCATCACTCGATCTGGATCATCATCACTAGATCTGGATCATCTCTGCTAGATCAACATCACTCGATCTGGATCATCATCACTAGATCTGGATCATCACTACTGGATCATCGTCACTAGATCTAGATCATCACTCGACCTAGATCATCACTGCTGGATCATCATCACTGTATCTGGATCATCACTGGATCTGGATCATCACTGGGTCAACATCACTGGTGCTATCTCATGATTCTTCTCGTCACAGGAATTTCAATAGATCCATCCCTTTTTCATGCTATTTGTAGGCCTAACCTCCATTTAGGTCTTCTTCAGTGCTTATATCTGACCCTAAGTCAGAATGGCTAGCACTCACATCTGACCATGAGAGGAACACATCCAACACCATGTCAGAAAGGCACAGCACTTACATTCACCAGCATGATATGACACAACTACTATCATTTATGAAAAGGCACAACACTCACATCCACCAGCATGATAGGACACAACTACTATCATATATGGAAAGGCACATCACTTACATATGACCTTGACTCGTGACTCATCAGAAATGCACAGAACTTACATTCACCAGCATGATATGACACAACTACTATCATCTGTGAAAAGGCATAGCACTCACATCCACCAGCCTGGTAGGAAACACCTACTACCATCTGTGGAAAGGCACTGCACTTACATCTGACCTTAACTCGTCAAAAAGGATCTCAGTCCCAGACTAAGGGTTCCTGGTAACTGACCAAGTGCCTCCATTCAGAGAATGGCAATAGCCCTTATATTTGATCAAGTGGGAACATATCCCTCAATCACATTAGAATGACCCTGCACTTATATTTGATCATGTGAGACTACATCCCATAGTCATATCAGAATGGCCCTCAATCTTAGACTGATTATTCCTGGTAACTGACCAGGTACCTCCATTCAGAGAATGGCAATAGCCCTTATATCTGATCATGTAGGAAACAATCCTACAGTCACATCAGAATGGCTCAGCACTCACATCTGACATGGAAGGAACCAGTCCTCTCACCATGATAGAATGGCTCAACCCTTATATCTAACCATGGAAGGAACCTAATCCTCTCACCATGTCAAAATGGCTCTAGGTCTCATCATTTCCCCTTGGAGGGAACCTCTATCTAGAGAACACCAATCTTCTCCCTGAAGTACTCAAACTTCACTATGCCCATTTCTAGCATAGAATCACATCAGGGCTAATTATGATCAAGGATCACCTGTGAGATTTGCCAGGATAGATTACATCCAAGGACAACCTACAGGTCTATTTACATTTGAGCAACCTACAATCTTCACCAGGATTTATGCTCAGACAACCTGTCTCACCGACTATGCTAGAACTCCCTCTTTTGAGAGATCTTTATTGGGATCAAATACTAGAGATTCACTGCTCCTCTCTCCCAAATAGCAAGTGGCAACATATTTTTCCACAGTAGCACTCAGCGCCATGTAGGACTCCATCCTGCCAAACCAGGAGATCACACTTGATCCCATACTGAATTAGCACCTCAAAGTGTTCTTCCTATCAATGGTACTACCTTCCCAATAGGAATCATCATAACCCTCCAAGTTAATCTTCTAATTCACCTCATACTTGAGCCCATAATAAATTGTACCCTTCAGGTACCTCACTGCATGCTTTGCAACCATCCGGTGAACATGCCTCAATGTGTTCACAGCAAAGCAAATATCTGGTCTTGTATTCATTAGGTACATCAAGGAATAAATCATCTAATGATACATCATGGCATCAACAAACTCTGATGAAGCAACAGTCAATATCTTTAGGTTTGATGCCATAGGTGTGGTCATGGCCTTGCAATCCATCATCCTGAACCTCTTTAGGATCTCTACTCCATACTTCCCTTGTCCACACCTCCATGCCTAGAACATAGTGCATCATCCCCAAGTCCCTTATCTCTAACTTGGTAGCAAGTCTTCTTCTTGCAAATTTAATGAGTTCCACTTTTCTGTCAGGAACAAGTCATCGATATATAACAGGAGCATCACTGGTCTTCCGCGTTCAACCTTGAAACAAAGGTTGGAATCATTTTTACTCTTAGTAAAGCCTAGAGTCATCAGTAATCTGTCCATCCTATCATACCATGTCAAACCTCGGGATATTTTGTAGTCACTCCCTCTGAATCAGAGCATCATACTCCCTCTATCTTCTATACTTTATGCACTGAAACATTCTGTACCAGAGTGACAAGGAGCTTCCTATGATACTAATATTCTATGTATCCATCTAGTGTATATACTTTCATCTTCAACAAGCTCATCATGTATGTGTTTCAACTCCCACTAGCTACAAATGTCTCTTTGTAGTCTATGCCTACTTTTCATGAGAAGCCTCGTGCTACGAATCTTTCCTTGTATCCCACGATGTTTCCATCTACTGCATGATGGAACTACAAAATTCCCTTCATGTATTGATACTACATCCTAGATATCATTCTTATTGAACTGGTCTTCTGTTTCTTCTTGGTTACTTCTTCATAGCTGGAAGGTTATGCATCAATGATGTCGCTTCATTCGTCATATTATTCTTCCTCTTGACCTGTCGTCACTTGTTCTTCGAAACAAGTCTCATCCTTCTTTGCTTGTAGGCGATTTTGCGCAATCTTTCCTACACGTCAAATGCATTAGTTGTATGGTTAGAAACATTTCATAAGGTATATTCATAATGAAAAATTCTTTTGTATCAAGATATATGATTATGCAACTATTTTAGCCAGTACAACATTCATCCATATCTCACGGAAACTTTCTAGATTCCTTCCATCTATACCAGGACAACATTGAGATTGTGCACTAATCCAATATGTCAACAAAGAGGTTTCATTCTAGATAAGCAGCAATGGAGAGTTGTATAGCACCATGAGCTACTTACCCATCACATGCATATTAGTAGTATACTATCATTAATGCAAACATTCTATCATGCATAATACATCAACTGAATATAAACAAATGCATAATCAAAACAATATCATGAAATGACAATTGAATACTTATCTTTATTTGTTTCGTGGGTAGAATCCTTCTTGATACTTCAAATTCATCATTTTCTTCATTCATAATAGCATTGTTTCTTATCGAAATGCTAAGATGGATAAGAGGTTCTTCAAGAGTTGAGTTATTCATATTCCTCATCGCTTGAGGGATCTTCTTTGGATTGTGAGATCTTGATCTTCAATTGCTCCCATCTTCTCTTCTCTTATTATGATTCAAGCTTCTTCTTCTTCCCAAAGTCTGCTGAAAGTAATCACTTCCTTCTGGCACACATTCCTCACATGAATGAATCCCATGATCTCGGGAGACCATTCAAGGTGGCTATCACCACTTCTGCATTCTCCACTTCTTCTTCTACTACTACAACTTGTTCTTTGATTTGAGAGACCCTTGTAAAGTATGATTGCATGGTCTCTGCATTCTGGATCTTCACATTCTTCAACTGTTTTCTCAAATTCATCTTTCGATTTATGTTCTTCCCTTAAAATATCTTGGTCAAGGAATCAAACATATCTTTAGGTGTCTTTAGGGAAGAAACTTGTGGTATACGGTGATCCGTGATTGAATCAACAATGATATTCTTGGCCTTGACCAAGTTCTTCTTGTGTAAGGATTTTAGCCTCATCTCCCTCTGGAACTGGAACCTCTCTACTTATGTAGGTGTCCAATTCATTTTCTTCAGAGATATCATATACTTCCATGCTTGGAATTTTTCAAATTCACCAAGCTTGTCATCAATATGATGTGATAGATCACTTTGAAATAAGAACCTCAAATGAAAATAGCAAAAGATTAGATCTTATCGTTTTGAGGTGTCTATCCTAGTTCCGGAGCTGGCTGATCTAGGGTTTGTGAGAGAAACCCTAATTTTAAAAACTTGGAATATTTCATATCTAATTGGATAGAAAGATAGACCTCTTCAAGGTGAGCTGTTCAATGTACTCATTTTCTGAAAACAGTGGAGGGAAGCTCCCGGAACAGGAAGCCCTAGTTTTCCAATTTCTTCTGCAGAAATTCCTGATAATGTTTCTGCGGTATCTCTGAAATTACTACTCCTCTGTGTATGGAAATTTATACTGAGGTATCCTCATCCGTTCCTGTTCCAACACAATAATTTTCATTAGAATTTGTTTCCCCAATTTTTACTTATGATCATTTTCGCAAGGTGACCTGTTACAGGATTGTTCATAACAACAAAGTTGTACGGACTGTCATGTGTCACTATTTCATATTATGGCTTTCAAAATTGGACCACATAAATGAAAATATATTCACTTTCTATAACATCTTCATAAATTTCATTTGGACCCTTGCAGCCCAAGATATAGCAATTCTCCCCAGGTGTCATGTTTAGGGATGAATCCTGGAAGAGGCTGGAACCCTAACTTGGAGGGATCATATCTCATAGTATATAGAGAATATGAGGCTGAATTTTGGATAAAATGTAAATACAGATTTTATCTTCATCCTGTGAAAGTATCAACTCTTGATCCTTCTCCAATCCCTAGATATAGAGAATGTACCAAAATGTATCTGTTTTAGTATTTTAGGGTTTTTCCAGCTCATGGTCAAACTAGGGTTTGACTTTCCCAGATTTTCACCCAACCAAAAATATCGACCCAGGTCTCTAAACTTCAATTTTGATGAGGAGATAAATCATATGTCAGGCTTACTCAAAAATTCCTCTTCTATAAAATTCCCTAATTTTTCGCATAGAAAACTGAAAATGCTTGGAATTGAAATCTTCTTCGACAGAAAGATGCACCCTTCAATGGAGAGTCAGCCTAGCATAATTTTGCTGATGGATTGTGGAGAGAGACCCAAAGAATAACATTTACAGAAATAAAACACAAGAGACATTGAACACAAATATTTTCTTCAGGGAAACCATAAAGGAGAAAACCCCGCAACTTCCTCAGAGATAGAATCAACACCAAAAGCAAAACCCAAAAACATAAAGATGATCTCCCAACAACTTCTCTCTCTCTCATGCGCCCCAATGAGTGAGTGTGTGTGTGATAAATATTCAGTCTCACTCTCTCTTTATATTCTTTTGTTCACTTAATTTCCACTCCAACATGTCAGCCTTACTTAACAATTACTTACTAGAGCCGACATCTCTAGGAGAGTCTAATAACCGTAGTGCCCCACAACTTGTGGGGATTTTTCCTCTCCAACAAACAAGGA
The DNA here is from genome assembly GCA_001517045.1 of Pseudotsuga menziesii. Taxonomy (NCBI): domain Eukaryota; kingdom Viridiplantae; phylum Streptophyta; class Pinopsida; order Pinales; family Pinaceae; genus Pseudotsuga; species Pseudotsuga menziesii. Next base: position 206,462 of record LPNX011066666.1, on the reverse strand, counting down.
GGGTTATCCTTAACAAAATGCTGGGGACTATTTCCCTGACTTACAATAACTCACCTAGGGTCAAACTCTCCGGAATATTCTAATAACCCTAGGGCTCCACAACTACGGGGACTTTAACCCTTGATCAATAGGAGGGTTACCCACAATGACTTGACATGACTTGTACACATTATAGAAACTCCCGATCGGAACATCAGGGCATGACATGACTCAATTACATTACAAACACTTCTTGTAATAAACATCGGGGTACAATATATAAGATATGCAAGTGAATACATTCCGAAGTTACAATTACATCAACAAAAGTAAGTCAAGAGAAACCTCAACACTTAGAATAAATTGAAAACTAGGAGGTTGTTACACAAGAACCGGCCTCCTTAAAGTTGCTTGTTGAAACTACAACTTAGATGAAAGATGTTGAGATTGAGGGATAAGAAAAGGATGTTGTTACACAAGAACCAAAATACTTAAAAAAATTTGTTGAATATGAAACTCAAACTGAAGTTGCCATGGTTGAATTACAGAAGGAGGCCGATGTTGTTACACAAGAACCAGTATCCTTAAAATTATATGTCGATAGTGCAACATAGGCTGAGGATTTTAGGGATTGGATTCAGAAGAGTGATGTTGACACACAAGAACCAGCATTCCCAAAAAAAATTGTTGAAGAAGCCACACAGATAGAGGCCACTGCAACACTAATGGAAGAGAATGTTGTCACACAAGAACCAACATTCGCAAAATTGTTTGTTGAAGCGGCCACACAAATAGGGGTCACTGCAACACTGATGGAAGAGGAATTTGTTACACTGTCAATACAAGGTGATAAGGATGATACATTTGGTGACAAGGTAGGGATACAAATTTCTCAAGAAATTGTTAATTCAAATTCTGATGATGGGAAAGTTGCAAAGCTCTCACTGTTGAAGCTGGAAGTGAAGAAGTGGAAAAATCATGTTGACCGATGCCAACAAGGGATGGTTCCCATTTTTTAATATAGAAGGACTATCAAATAATTAAGGGAGAAATGGTTAGAGGAGTTAACGTTTCATAGGTTTTGGTGGGAGGAGGTGCAAAATGAATTGAAGGAATTGGATAAATTCAAATCCATGTAGAAAGAAAAAGATCAAATGTACACTCTCTCTTAGGAATTGATGAGATTTAGAGATCCATATCCCTCCTATCTAGTTTTATTGAATGAAAAATGACCCTATTTAAATTAAAATCCCTGAAGGAGGGAATACCTTATCAGTTGACACCCTCTACTCAGTTCTTAAAGACCTTTGTGGAGAGCAGTTTCACTGAACAGAATATGTTGTGTGAACTCTATTTGCATGAGATGGCTTGTCCCATGGATCTTCACTCTAACCCTGTTTCTCATTTCGGAGATGTTCTATTGAGAGCCTTTGCCTCTTTTGTTAATAATCATGTATAGTGGGAAAATTATTTTCATACAATCTCTCAAAATGAGGCCAACTCCAATCTATGGATTAGGAGTGAACGTAAATCTCCTCGGGCTCTCCTTATCCTCCATGGAAGGGGGATCACATATCCTATGAAGACTCAGTAGTTGATGGAACTGGAAGAAAAGGCTATTTCCACCTATGTTAATTAGATCTCCAAATAGCAGCATCTTTCCCTGGAAGGAAGCAAGCATAGGTGGCAAACTTCTTCTTCATATTTAAAAAAAATGGACCCATATTGTTCCATAAATTTTAAATAGGTTCTCCCTATGGTGGAAGGATATGTAGATTGCATGACGAAGTGTGGGCCTCATTGGCTGGGACTCAAATACAAGTTTCCACTTATATGGTGGCAAACAAAGCCATATAGGGATGATTATACACTGACTAGGGCAGAGGAGAGGCAATGTTGGAGATATTGGGCTACCTGTAATGGATATCTAAATGGGGGTGAACTACCTGAAATTTCCTACAATTTTTCCTCTCTCCACGAATGAGGTCTAGATTCAGACTTAGAATAGTGGAATTTGTTGCATGAGTACATGTAATTCGATAGTTGGGAGGAGATGTTGGGTCCTGGAATAGCCCCTCTTTTACCACACCAATTATATCTTTTTGCCTTGTCCTACTTCATTTCCATACACCAGATAGATGTTTTTCCTCAAGTTGAGCATAAATCTTTACAGGTATGATTTACTATTGCCTTATTCTATTAATTCCTAATATTGTTATGGTTAGAATTCTATCTTTTGAATTGTGCTAATATGTATTGATTTGAAAAAGATAGTTCCAAGACTTGTGAAACATAGGTGTAGCATCCCGCTTAGTATGGAGAAGAAAGGGATATTTGGTACCAGTTTTTATTCCTTAGTCCCATCTCCATGCGTTGAATGGAAACAGTGTGATCATCTCTCCATGTGGTAGCTGCAATAGCGCTCCGCTACTCATGGAATAACTGCAAGAGACAGAGCATTTCCCATCCCATTGATTTTATTGATCCATTAACACCCAGAGTAACAATACTCCCTATATTCCATATCTTTATTCAATTCTATTGACAACTATAAATTCCTTGTTGTAACATGGTAGCTTAAAGATCGTAGATATTCATGGCTTCCTGATATTAGTGGATGGGAATTGCGTTATTCATGTATATTTATGAGAAGGTGATTTGAGCCTGGGGTTGGTTAATTGATATTAAACTATGTAAGTTGTAACAGAGAGATGCAACTATGAATTGCCATTTTTAATACAAGGAGCAGAATTCTTCATATCCTTGTGTTTTAACTTGTGTTAGTTCATGACGTCTTTGTTTGAATCTTGGGTCTGCCTTCCCACAGAGATTACCAAGTTAATTAGATACTTAGTTTATTTCTGTTGTGAGGTGTGGAATTACATGTAGATACATTTTACAGTGAGTTGCAACAGTGATCATTGATGATGGAATTTTGCTTTGATAGTTAATGATTGCATTCCAATTAGTTGCAACTGTGTGGTGTGACAGTCAATTGTTTAGATAGTTTCTCTTTATGCAAGTGTACCACTTAGCTGTTACAGTCAAGCTCAACTCTGGTTTATTTTTGTTATTTGTCTTTCTTGGAGTTTATTGAATTAGTGAAATTACGATTGCAATTGGTGTGATTTCTTACTATCATTTATAATTTGCATCTTAGATAATTTAGACAGATCTTAGTTGATTCCTGGTAGTATGATATCTTCATGGTTTACTTTCTATAAAAGTAAGTCTAGCTTAATTCTTTCTCGATCAGTGATTGTTGGATTGGTGATTGTAGGAACGTAAATTCATTTCTGAATTCTTAGATGGATAAAATATATTAGCTTTAGTCATGAGGAGTCTGGCGGATCATATAGGTAGGACAATTATGTTTTCATTAATTTAATAAGCTAATTAAGTGTGTATGCATAGATTGTGCTAATTATTTTTTAAACAAAAATACTTCCCTGGGTTGACAATTCATATTGAGCATTATGTATGTTAGTTGTAATTGATTAGCACATAGGGTGACCAATAGTACTTGCATCAGTTTGTTTGGGATAAAATTGGTATTTAGGATTTTATTCAGAAAATATTGTGTTTGCATTTGAAAGGGAAAAGGAATTATTGTGCATTTCATTTAGTGCATACCATATTTTCATTTGGAAAATAAGATTGTAGCTGGAATTTGTTTTACATGTCCTTATTTGCTTTTATTATTGAGGCATAACATCACTATTTTCATGGCCATATCCCTTGAGTAAACACAATCGCTTAAAATGAACGCTTAATTTAATATTAGGTAAAAAAAAGTATTTCATAGAGTCCACCAACAAGCTTAGGTTTTAGAGTCTTGGAATAGGATTTTCTGAGTAAACTTCTCCAAGACTACAAAACGGAAATAATTTAGGTTCCTAACCAGAGAGAGAACAAATCCTTGCTATAACCAGTGTTCTCAAGAAGCTCCTCTTACACAATATTTAAGCACGAGGAAGTGTGCACATTCACTAGTACATAATGAGAGATAAGTGACCAAAAAATGACCAAAATCCACATATAAATGACCACTTTTGATTTTGTGATCATTGGTAGCTAATTTTTTGTCTCTTATCACACGACCAAAAATGTAGTCATATTAAGTTAGGTTACTTATAAATTTTCTTCTGGTCATTAATTTGGTTGTATATTTGGTCATTTATCTGGTCATTAATTTAGTCATATATTTGGTCATTAATTGTGACAATTAATGAGCAAAATAATGACCATATTAACCACAAGACAAGCTATAAATGACCAAACTAAATGCGACCACATTGTTTTTCATGTCATAAGCAACCGAAAATTGGCTGCCAAAACTAGCATTTGGTCATTTATATGCGAATTTTGGTCATTTTTTTGTCGCTTTTCTCCCATTTATTGATCACTTATCTATCATTTTTTGGTCACTAATTTAGACTTTTTTCATCATTTTATATGCAAATATTCATTGATTTATATATATAGGGTATGGAGGAATCATACCAGCAATCTCCTACATGTAAAGAAGGTGCTCTTCTATTGAGATAGTACCCTTGAAGTCTCTAATTTTTAACCACAACACACAGGCTAGATTGTATGGCATATTTTCAATAAACTACTGACATATTGTCATGTGATATTCTAAGCAAGGCTATTACTTAAAATATCCTCAAGGTGTTCCCTATTTTAAAGAACATAATCTACTTTCTAAGAGGTCATGCTCAGCCTAACAGTCCAACTACAGGATCTATTCCAAACATCTACATGATAAAATTGAAGCATTTTCATTAATATAATGGTAAAGGCGACAAAATTGAAATATGAGAAAATCAAACCAGCAAAACCAAACTAATAGCATTCCTCAATACAAATGTTCTTGTTGAATATTGCCAAATTACTCAAGGCAGCATTTAGGATAGACATTAACATATCTTCTTTCTCTGTCCTCTCAGAAGATAAAAATGAAATGTAAGTAATAACAAATAAGACTTGAAATATGGCTAAAACTTCTATGAGTAAGCATGTATATAACTAGGGTGCCAAATATAGCACACTAATACAACTCAAACATAAGAAAGGTGTTACTTCTACTTGTTATATGTATCAATTTATAGAAAAGAAAATATGAAAACACACACACTTGATTTGAAACAGATGTCCCACAATCACCAAAAAGGTCATGAACAAACATGAAAGTTGATGGTAAGTAGGAGAGAGAAGCAATTGTCAACTTCTCCAAAAACAATTTGTCCTCTTCATTCCAAGAATATTCATAGTATGATAAGTATTATCATATTATGTGATTACTACAATTTGTTATTTGATAATTTCAAACAAAATACAACTCTTAGGAGGTCTACATATGAGATGAATTTCAGGAAAATGGCTTGAGCACTGTACAATCAAGAAAAAATTCTTTAAATGAGGACCATTGTACATGGGCAGTTTCTTAAGATATTTGAAGGAAATTACAAAGGGGAAGGGGTGTCGATATTAATTGAACTCTCTCATTTATTAAAGGAGCCCTCCAATACTGTCAAAATATGTTACAAATTAAGGAAAACATATCTCAGTACTACAAAAGGGGGTCTTAGTCTAAAGTTTATGCAAAACACATATTTTCCCACCACCCTCACCAGAATCAATCAAAAAATAAAATCCCTTCTTCTAATCAATGTAGTGCGTTTCATGTTTCATGGGGTTCTAGGATGATTTAGAGATAGCTAGAATCCTTGGGGAATGGTAGAACCATGAGAGGAATGACAAATCCTGCTACAATATATTTCTAGAAAATGGTCCATTTTAAAATAATTTTTAGCCCACTCCAGGAAAGGGCAGTATTTGTTGGCCATTATGTTTTCAAAGGAGAGAGACACTATCATAAGGATAAATAACGGAGAGCTCTTCAAAAGAGCTCTGATTAATGTTGAAAATATCTATGTTAATCCTACCATGGGTTAGGAATTTGTTTGGAAGGAAAATTAAAGCTCTTCCATGATCACAACTGTTGTTAACTCTCTCAATATAGACAAATCTATAAAATATGCAAAGTTAAGTTTTTCATTGCATAACCTAAGACAAATCTAGGAAATATGCAAAAGTTAAATTTTGCATTGAATAACCTCATCTTCCACAACAGGGGACTTTAATAATTGTGATGTTGATTATTACTGCCATTTTATTAATATGTGTTTGATAATTATATGGAATGTTAAGATAAATCTTGTAAAGATGCGAGTTTATTGCAGTTAAGATTTCTTCCCAATAAGCAAGGCAAGAATACATAGGTAGATTGTTGCTGAGAATATGTATGAAATGCTGGTGGGATACCATTGTTAATAGTGCAGTCTGAAATTTTTACACCTATGTTACATGAGTGTGCCACTACAACTCCCTCTTCCACTCTATAAGAACACTTTAGAGTGATTCAAATCAGGGATGATTTTAAGGAACCATACTTATTTAAAAGTGTATAAATGTTGGCGAATATTACCAATTCTCAAAACTCCAACTATAAAATGATTGGCGGTATTTTTCAAAAAGAATAATAATTTCCAAGGATTTTATATCGTTTATATAATAATTTGGTGATTTTTAGGGTGAANAACAGGGCTTCAAAAAATGCAAAATGGTGAATCTTTTTTGGGAGAAAAACATGGAAAAATAGCCCACTAGGCTAAAATTCGCCCCTAAAATTATCCTTGCTTCAACTTACTCAGTTTTAACTTTTAAGTGTCAAACCAACTTTCCTTGTAGGTCCAAATCAAAACTAACAATTTTTCAAACACTAACACATGCATACAACAGTGGACATGACACAATCTATAGAGCTCCAAAATGCATTTATTCATTGTTACTTTGTTTCCTGTATAGTGGCATGATCATAATCAAGTAAACTGAGTGTCTACCTGGGTGGAATAATATTCTTCTTTTTAAATTCCAAATTGAGGGTTATTGGATGAACGTACTTGCAATTGGGGAATGAAAGAAAATCTTTTTCAAAACATCACAAACTTGTGAAACTATGCACAAGACACTACAATCACCTCTCCTCTATTTTTCATCAAAGAGATCAAACAAGTTCTTTCCTCCAGCTGCAAGTTTTTTACTTATGTTATTGCTTCCATATCTAAATGTTTTCTGGAATATTCCTTTGGAGGTCCAAGTGCATAAGGTGAAAACCATAAACTGGAATTGTTTCTCTAGGATCATACCAAGTATTCATTGTTACTTTGTGTCCTTTACAGTGGAAAGAACACAATTTAAAAAGCTCCAAAATGCATTTATTTATTGTTTAATTACTCATCTTCCCTAGAATATCCAGAAGGAGAGAAGCTAAACAATCTTCAATCGATCCTGGGAAAAGATTCATTGATATTGTCTATGGTAGAAAAAAATATTACACCAAAGAGGGATTAATATATTGTATTGCAACTATGAATATATATTGTAGTGAATAATTCAAAGTATATAATAAAAACATCTAGATCTTGGGATGCAATCTAGATGACGTTATTTTTGTTCTGATTATTGGTAATCCATTTACTTCAATATTTTATGTGGGTTTTTGTATTCAAATGTTCTACAAATATTGCAAGAACCACAAACAAATTGTAAAGAAAGGTATATAGAAGCCTAATTTTTGGGCTCCAATACAAATTGATATGGGCCAGAGATGGAGCAAAGGAAGTTTAAATAGATATAAAAACAAGGTGATAGACATGAGGAACTTGCTCATGAAAACATAAGACATTATTACATTAACTCTATGCTTGTAAGAGTACTTAAAGAGTCTCCACTTTCTTTGCAAGAAGAGAAATCATTTTTAGGTGAGTAACTCTCTTAGATGAATGACATCTTACATAGCCATCAAGAGTCTCTTAGGGAATTGCAAATAGTAGGAACCACCTAGATGTAGGAGTTACAAATACACTAGATAAAGATTCTACTAGGGGGGTATTTACTAATGAAAAATTTTCTACAAGATGAACTATAAAATGTGGCACTTCATATTTACAATATGATTCATGAATGGAATTTTAATAATGAAATAGTTGCTACAAGATGAACAATAAAAGATGACACTTGCTATTTACTATGTGGTTCATTAATGGTACTCAAGTTGCTCATGCATCACCCACTCACTGCTCATAGTTTATTTATGTTTTCCCTATGATGTATTTGATTTATGAATGCAAAGGTTTTATTCTAATTTGTCTATGAATCCAAACTCAACCAGAATCCTTGTGGACTACGACAATGTCTGGCCTTAAAAAATGCACCAGACAAACAATTGAAGAAACATTGTAAGTAATCAAAATGCTACACATTCAATGTACAAATTAATGGAGTAGATAAGATAAGATAAGATAATTTTATTAATTTCCAACAAATTACCAAAAAAGTAACAAATCCACTACACAAGTAGAAATATCTAATGACTTACCTTGACGTCCTTAGGCTTGCCATGAAATTTCCATGCACCTTTAGGAAGAGTCCAGATATAGATGGAACGTGGTAAAAAGAGAGCATGTTCTCTATGAACTTCAACAAACAAAATATTTAGGATTGATAAAAAATTGCCACATCAAATAGAGGATGTTTTTTAACAATCCAAGCTAGATCCAACTGATCTCCAAGCATGTGAGAAACTTTCATGAACATATAATTGTACACCTCTAGAACTTCCTCAAGGATTTTTCCATGTGACAAATGTAGGATTTACAATGTTATGGAAATGCATTGTAAAATGTCAATTTGACATCCACTAAGTATAAATTCTTAAATCTATTCATATAACAAAGCCTACATCTTGAAGTTTCAACAATCACATTGTAAACTAAGAACTTATTTTGAGGACTCAAATATGGACTATTAGGAATTGATTTACCATTTATTTGCAATCAAAATACATAATGTAGATAAATAAATTCCATGAAATCACTTGTAATAGGGCATACACTTCATGAATATTTTCTATAAGCCCCTTAGGTAAAGATATCAACCCATGATAGATATCTAGTAAGCCAAAATTCCAATATGATTATGTAGAATGGTTTTCAAAAAAAATGATTCCCAAATTGAGAATCTAAAGCATAAAATATTCTACAACACTATAGATCACAAAAAGATTTACCTTGATCTACCCTAGCCTGAACTGCATCACAAATTTGTGTTGTCAAATCAAATAGTCGTTTTTGATGTAGTAGCTTACTCGCCAAGGATGATCTCAACAAAAATTGAATCTTATCGAAGTTATATTTAGTAGGAAGAGAGATTAAGTAATTGCACCTATAAAAACAATCATTGATTAAGTAATTGCAGATTTCAAAACAATCACTATCTAATTTGAATAGAAATTCCAAAATACTTCCCAGAAAAATACCATGTTAGGATGTGACTATAAGGTACAATCTATAGCAACATGGGAATCCTTCCTACCCATCAGTCGAATAAAGTAATAATATTGTACAAAAATGTATACACAAGATTTCGACACATCTATCGAAGAATTTGATAAACTCTCTGCATAATGGCAAAAACAAATGGTCAATTCCATAACACTAACAAAACTGTGAATCTAATGTCAAAGAAAATGGGAAGTGTTTTCCACAAAAATACAAAGGTGACAAAGTAAGGTCCCTTCTTAACAAAAGAAACATACATGAGATAATGTCCCCTTTGCAACAAATCTAAATATACATCACAAAAGTTATTCCTTTGTAAGAAGAAGGAAATTGAACAAGTCAGACTCTGAAATAAAATGCATTTCCATTAAATGTCTTGCATGATTTATTTATCATCATTAAAACCATACAAGAAAGAGTTTACTATAGGGTAAATTTTCATTCTTAACAATTTAGATTATTGATAATACAACACCTAAATGCAAGCATACTCTTATGGAATTACATATTTAGATTTTTCGCTAGTATCATTAACATATTTATGGATTTCAATATCCTCTTGGCCCATACAGATTCCATACTATAATATAGTCCTATGTACATATCTATATAAGAAATTTGTAATTGACCTAGTTGTACTCCTAGTAAACATTTGATATTGTCCACTTTATGAAAATAAAAATTGAAGAATCGAAGTGGGATGAAAATAATGAAGTCCTAGGTAAAGCATAACAAAAGTTTAGGTTTTAAAACATAGAAATTCCCATATATGTATATGAATCCACAACACTCCATGGTTGTCACCTAATTCTATGAGAGAACAAGACAAAGGATTTGAACAAGAGACAAAGTACCATAAGGTTAGCATATTGTTCATTAGCATCATGGACATTTAAAGTTACTTGATTACATCGTAACATATAGCATGAACGATTCCATTGATTCTCTTGGTTACCCTTTTTCCAAGCATTTGATCAAGCATTGCAATCCCTAATGATAGTAATATGGTTCTAACTAGGAATTTTGGAACAAATCAAACATAATTTAAATTATGAAATATCCAAACCAAGCAAATAGTTTCACCCATAGTAGAGAGGTGCTTTACAACCTGGTATGGGGGAGATGTTGTCACAAACATAACATAACAATATACCAACAAGTGGACTAAAAATGAAAAAAAAAATAGAGGATTAATTTATTAAATAATAATCAAATCAAATAATAAAAACCCAATATTAAGACCAAATCAAGAGTAAATAAAAATCCATGTTAAACCTGGATTTACCAAGCACCGAAGGGATTAAAATTTTTGAGGTGTAATATTCTTTTGAACATGTAAAGTTTTAAGATTAAAAAAAAATTACACCTCAATAAATTGGATCCCTCTCGGTTATTTATAGATATGGGTTTAAGAGGATCTATGCTGGTAATTATTGGAGTCTTCGATGAACCAATACTATGCATCTTTTTTGCTTAGGACTTATTTGTGTACACCAAAAAATGGTCCTCAACCTTATTTAAACAAGAATGTAGAGAGGTTACTGTAATTAGATTTCATTATAGCCACACTGATAAAACACTGTCACCTTGATGTTCAGATAACTCATGTTCTTCACCTCACATGGTATAAAATCATGTATCTTTCTGCCTAGGAAATCTTAACACAATGTTGGAACCCTAAGCTAGTCAAAACTCACAAGTTGGAATAAAAGGAGACAAGTTCTTAAATCCTTATTTCATTATTGATGGGGAACCTGGTTAGGCATTGTATACCTTTACTTTGTAAATTTGAGGAACTCTATTCTATGCAAACCAAATTATTTCGTAGAGCTCAATATAGGTTATTTTAAATTTTATGTATTCAATTGTTGATACTTTGTTACAGTTTTTTCATTTATCCTTTAAGATGTATTGGCAAGTCCAAAAAAGGAGGTTTCCATCCTATTTTATTTTTGAGTTCCATGCAGCTCAACATTCCTTCAATATGTTTGGCCATCGGTTTCATAAACCTTTCTCGGCTTTAGATAAAATATTTATGTTTGACCCTTCATTATTTTAGACTCATAGGTACTTCTCAAATTTGTGAGCTCTTTATTTTGTGTACTCTATTAATGGGTATGTTCATTATGGTTAAAAGAGGTTCTTATATTCATTTGACACCCATGTATTACTCAGGGAATTTAGTAGTGACAAACTACAACCACTGTTGAGATTATATTAAACTCAACTGAATAAATTAAACTACAACCACTTGATTTGAGAACTTATCCTTACAAAGAGCATATGTGAATGGAGAAACCATAAACTACTGCCACTGATGACAACTAAAGTAATCTCATTTAACAAAATATATTTATAGAGAATTCCCAACACGAGGTTTAAACGCTTTATTTTTTAGCCATAAGTTATGCCGGAGCCATTGTTAATATTTAAACAATTATTCAACATAGGACTTCGAAAATGTAATTCGAAATACCATTAATTTTACCATATGCCTAGATAATTTCTAAAGGGATTAAAAATAAGGGATCAATAGGCTACAACTTCCATTAGAGTAAATTTGGGGTCTAAAATGGGCCTTATAAGAAAACATGCAACAATAAGTTCTTGTGAGTTGGAATTCACGAACCAATAGAATTCCAATAAAATGAGTCAACCATAATGGTTGAATTGACATATTTGTCTTAAAAAAAAACTACTTTTGTGTTCGTATTTTTGACATATCTCCCTGTTTTTTTACTCAAATTTTGATCGGGAGAACTCGTTGGATACGAAATTTGATTCCACATCCAACGAGTACCCACACTGCATACTTTTGATGGACCCTGTTACCCCAAAAAATAGAAATATCTGAAAACACATGATGATGATGTCATCATCACATGTTTTCAGGTATTTCTTGTTTTTGGGGTAGCAAGGTCCATAAAAAGTATGCAGTGTGGGTACTCATTGGATGCGGAATTTTGATTCTGCATCCAACGAGCTCTCCCAATCGAAATTTGAGTAAAAACACAGGGAGATATGTCGAAACTACAAACACAAAAAGTAGTTTTTTTCTTTTTTCCTTTAAAATTAATAAATATTATTTTATTGTTTTCATTATTATTTTATTATTTTCCTTAGGAGTCCCATTTTAGACCTCAAAATTCCTCTAATGATCACCAGCTCCTGAATTGGACGAGTCTCCATTCATTACATGGGGAGAAATAGAAGGAACTACTCTAATATTAGAGAGATAGGATACCCTCGTTGGTATTGTGGGTAATGGGGATGGCCCTAATTTAAAAATATTTCACTTCCTCCATCCAGTGATGTAAATCCTTACAACCTTTCAAGGGATGCAACTCATAATTTGAGAGAGAATTCCATAATTTTCAAAAATCCTCCACGTACTCCTATTTCTTCACGTAGTGTTTCCGCAAGCCCCAATTTCAGTTTAGTTTCACCTTCCCCATAGAATTTTTTGAGGAATTCTATGGAAAATTCCTTTAATTATTTACATGAAACTTTGAGAGCAATCTATTAGGAAATTCCAACTCCAGGGACACCAAAAACGCCCAAGAATGTAGTCAGGGTTGACAGAGATGGGAGTTTGTTGTTGAGATGGCAGTGATTATGTTAGGTCACCCACTCCCAAAACACAAGGTTGAAATTATTTTGGGATTTGTTTTATTCAACTATTAGTTTATAATCATTCAATCTCTAGCCAAAATTTGGGAGACATCTCAGCAAAATATCAATTGACCTTACTTGCTACATTTTCCCTACCTAAGGTGGGAATGATCATATATAAAGTTGTGCATGCAACTCCATCTGTAATTTGTGTTTGTTCTCATTATTGCTAGACTTTTGACAGGAGCTAGATGTTTTGATGTAGTTGAGCATCGAAACACTGTAGAAATATCTGATGTAATATTTTAATATTGAAATAGAGCTGAAAATTTTTAAAATTCTTTTGAATTACTTCTATGTGCTTCAAGTTAGAAAATGGAAACCAAAGATTTTATCAGTAATAGTTGATGCTAAAAGGGAATTTTATGTTTTAAGCATGTCAATGATTCTGATATGGGTTGGCATACTTGTTTTTGTTAGATCCTTATTAGAATTTGGTGCATATGAAATTACATATTTGATTCTCTAGAGTGATTATAAGTTTTTTGTTAAGCTGAATGGATCCAATCTTTATTGCCTATAAAACAACTTTTAAGTGCTTTGTGTTCTACCCAGGAGGTAAGAATATTGGAGTATGTGTGTTCATTTATTTTTGAGGACTACCTCAAGTACACATGTATTATGTATCTCTATCTTTTATTATTAACACAATACCAATTACATTTCACTTTTTACATTTTTACTTTTCCTTACTGTTATTGTTCAGACACACCCTTGATTGGGTTTGAATATGAATCACTTCCAACAAAACGCGTTAATCTCATGAATTCACCTCTCCCATGTTGGCATAGATAACAAATATTTTATGGTTTTAGGGCTTAGATTTTTCATGTGTCCCACTAACCCAAGGACACATAATTGCATTCCAGTGCTTTGAATGGTATTCCCACTATCCCCCTGATTAATTGCTAAAGAGTTAGATTCAGATTTTGATTTCAAAGTTTATGAAAGGGGTTATCTATGTTGATTTTAGACCTATTAAAGGTTTTCAACTCTATCCAAGATTTATTGATGAATAAAATCCCTTGAGCCACTACGAGTGAGAAAAAAGAGGAAGTAACCTCTCAAATCCTGGAACTGGCCCTTATCATACTCGTCTTAATGAAAAATATTTCCGTACTAATGTTTACTACCTAAAAACTTCAATGAGTGATGTTTATAACCTTACTATGTAGATTCTTATGTTTTACCTTGATATCCATTACCTTGCCAGTAAGTGTTATTGTTTCCACTAAAAATGTTAAACTAGACTTTCAGAGCACATACCTTATGACTTTGATACCATTGTTTATGGCCCTAGTTATCTTCCTAAAGGAGCTAGTATTTCATAGGAGGTTAGACATTCTAGGAACATATGTGCATGTTATTCAATAGGGGTTATTCTTAATAGGAGGTTAAACATTTCAATTTCTTGACAGCATGGATAGTTGACAGCTTTTATCCTCTAAGGTTGTTATTTCCTCATCAGCGGTGACATGCATATTGGGGATGTTTTCCCTTCTATTATTATCATCCCTCCTGCAAAGACTCTTTTCTCAAACTAGTTGCATATGTTTCTTGTACAACATTTCTCGCCATAGATTCAGGGCATAAATTGCAATTCAAAGATAATCATATTAAACTTTTAATGAGAAATAAGATTAAAAATTTTGTTTAAAATCTGTTGTAGAGACATAAACTACATCAAATTCCTGCAAGCAATAAAATATAAAAAGATGTTGAACAAGCATGGTAAAACGCACCCATTATTGAAATATTGTTAATGCATCCATCCCCATAAGTGTAAGCAATGCAAAACTCTCATCTATATATATGAGACCATTCTATTGTCATATTGTTTCAATCCTATGATTCTAAATTGATTTAAATTGATCTTGAATTACACTACTTAAGATTTTTCAATCAAGTTCTTATGATATATTATTTATGGATGGCACAGGTGTTCTGGAGATTATTTACTATTGGTAAATGGTCATATTATTATCTAAGTTGTCACCATGATCAACGTAACCATTTTTCCTTTTTTTCTTTATCAAGGATACCCAATAGACATGAACATGAGTAGATATGTTACACTAGCATGGCCAATGAACTCTTGCATTTCCTAGTATAATCAAATACATCTTCCATGTACATGTGATACACTTCTATACATCCTATTGGTTGTTTTAAACAATAAAAAACCTACTTGGGTTTCTATGAAGTATTTTTTTATTGAATATTAACCAAAATTAAATTGTGTGTTATTCTAGAGAACATTTTTACCACCAATTCTCAAAGGGTAATAGCTCAATGGAAGAGCACCTTCTTTATAACTAGGAGGTTGGTGTTTTGACTCCTTTGTGCCTCGCCAAAAATTAATAAATGATATTTCAATGTATTTCTAATAGGGGGGTTCATAAAATTCCCTTGTATGTTGATACAAAGGCGGTTCTAAAACACCCTCATAGATTTTTAAGGAAGGGGTTTTAAACTTACCCCATAGGTTTCTAAGTGTTGGACTGATTATCCAACCCGTACATCTTTATTTGGATAATTTTTCCTAATTCACCACTTATCCCAAGTTATTGACTTGAATATGTGACTCCATCATCAACTGGATCATCCTCCTTCAATCAAGCTGCCTAACTGGGTCTTCTCCTTCAATCGAGAAGACTAACTGAGATTCCTCCTTCAATCAAGGAGCAAATATGGGTTGATCTGCATGACCTAAGAACCCTAAATCAGTTAATTGATTGTTGTTCCACCTACTTTCATTTAACTGTAGCTGTAAAGGTGCCTCCATCATTATTTTTCCTATTTTTGGTAAATTCCAGCTAACTAGAGTGATTAAAGGTTCCTCCAACAAATTTTGGTGACTAAGTTTAGTTCAGTTTAGTTGATCTCATCTAACTAAAGTCAAAAATGCACCCTCACCTACTGATTAACATGCAGTTGAGTTCTATTCAGTTGGACTCGGTCTAAACTGCCTTTGATTCAATTAGAGTCAATTATGGTTGTGATTAGTGGTTAACTAATGTATCGAGTGGTGTCTAACTAATAGCTAAGCCACTCTCATGTATGAAATTCGAATGATCTCTCTTGTATTCTATTTTTCTAGCTATTCATGCTAGTGTATGACATTCTATCCAGATTACTTTTGATTATTGAAAGTAATTATACATCTACAACTCCTTATTGCACTATTTCATATCATTTTCTATGTAAATTATCTATGAAATCTTTTGTAAGTTTTGTCTTGGTCCTCAAATTACTCTGACTCAAATTTCATATGGTATCAGAGCCATGGCAGGACAAGGAAATTCTTCTTCTACATGTTTCTTGATGGATCTATGATGCAATTTGAGCAAAAATCTCAAGAAAAATATAGCTCCATCTCTGCACCAGAAGCAGAGAGTTTATGACATAATTCCCAGAAGCCCAACCTTGTTGATCAAGCTTTCTTGATTAACTAAGCTAGGTGTGAAGAAAACTCCCAAAAAAATAGGTTGTTCGACCTTATTGTCTCTTTTTTGAGTGTTTGCAGGTTTCTCAATGCTCTTTCATTGCATTCGCTATACCATCATTTCGGCCTCTTCAAACAACCTTCTCACTCCTTTCAACTACCATCAGTGGAAGGAGGACATTGATATTTAGTTGTGCTCCAAAGGACTCTACAGAATCACCATGGACATGGAGGTAGAGCCGAATCATGTTGTAGACAAATAAAAAATTTGGAATAAGCTTGATGAAGCATATGGATTTCTGTGCCTTTAAATTTCTAAGGATCTTCTCTTCCACATCACTGGATTGAAGACTCCCAAGGAGATATGGGACCAAATTTCTACTCTTTTTGATAATCAAGATGACTTGAGAATCTATCAGCTAGAGAATGAGTTGATATCTCTAAACCTGGGAAACTTTGAAACCATGAATAAATGTTTTACCAAGTTTAAGCACCTGGTGATCTAGTTGAAGCAGTGTAAATTTGAGAAGGAGGATGATCAACTCATCCTTTTCATCCTTTCAAAAATTGGCCCAGATTACTCTATTTTTGTGTCCACTTTTTATATTGGGAAGCTCATGATCCCAAATTGGAAAATGTTGACCCTCAATGCATTCATTGAGTATCTCACCAATGAGCATGACAAGCTTGTACAAATGGGAATCATCAGATCCTCTAAAGATCAATAGTTTTTTGTTGGAGGACCCAAAGCTTCGAATGAAAAATGGAAGCAAAGGAAATAAGAAACAAAGTTTTATCCTCCCAATCCAGAGGAGAAAAACCAGTAGCAGAATGAGCCTTCGGGTTCTAAAAATAACAAGCAAAAGGGAAAAGAAGAGACCATTTTCTCTTACTCTAGAAAAGGATTTCACCCTGAAATCTCTTGCATAAAAATAAAAATTGATCAAACGGCTCTTCTCCCTAATAAGAACAACATAAATCTTCCTAAAGGTGCAAGGAAGAAAGAAAATCAATATTGGAGCAATCATCCCAAAAGATGACATGCTCTCCTAGCTGATGTTTTGAAGCCTAGAGCTCTTCTCATTAACTTTGGTGCTTCAAATCATATGGTGTAATGCAAATACTCCTTCACAATATTGGATTCAGACAACTGCATCTCCATCCACATGGTAGATGACTCTCAAATCACATCAAACAGAAAATGTAATGTAAATCTAGAACATGGAAGCTTCAAAAATGTTCTTTATGTGCCCTCTTTGGCTTCAAATCTGTTGTCTGTGTATCAAATGACACACAAAGGTCTACCCAAAAGAGTTACTTTCAGCCCAAATGATTTTGACATCTCATAGATTACATTTGAAAAACTCATTGCTACAGGGATAGTGAATCATTCTACTAAGACCTGTGAGTTCTCTAGATTTGTGCCTGATTCAAATCCATTCTCTGTTTTGACTCATGGGTGTTGATGTATTTGTAACTTCGGAATGTATTCATCTATGTATCGTATGTATTGTAACCCAATGTTTATTCCGGGATGTATCTATAATTTAATTGATTCATGATGTCATGCTCCAATGTTTCGATCGGGAGAATCAATAATGTAAACAAGTCATGTCAAGTCATAGTGGGTAACCCTTCGATTTTCTAAGGTTTAAAGTCCCCACAGGTCCGGGGCACTAGGGTTATGAGACTCTCCTAGTAGAGGTCAGCCCTGGTAGGGTTTTAGTCATGTCGGGATTAGTATAAATAGAGAACTGAAGTCTCTACTTAAAACACAACTCATACACACTCAAGTGTAGCGCATAGTTGAGGAAGGAGAAGACACTGGGGCTAGACAAGAAGAAGATTACTGCTGTCGGGAGATCACTTACTATTTTGGGATTTTACTATTTTGGTGATGATTCTATCTCTGAGGAAGTTGTGAGGTTTTCTCCTTTATGGTTTCCCCGAGGAAAAACACTGTGTTCATTGTCTCTTGTGTTTGATTGTTGTACTTGTTATTCTCTCAGTTAAAGATCCTAATAATGCTAGCTTAATGTTGAAAAACTAACATGGTATCAGTGCTAACCTGAGAATAAGACACTGGATTCCTAGTTTGTGGATCTTCCTCCACAAATTTTCAGCAAAATTAAGGTGGAATAACTCTCCTCCTTAGGGCGAATCTTTCTATCGAAGAAGAACCCAATTCTGAGGTTTTTTTCAGTTTTGGACCTGTCACTACTGTAGGAAATTAGGGATTTTCATAGAAGAGGAATTTTTTAGTGAGCCCAAGCCTGGATTGATATCCTCCCTAAAATCAAAGTTAGGAACAAATCTCAAGGCACTTGGGTGGACAAAACTTCAGAAAAGAAAAACCCTAATTTGCTCCTAAACCTAATTTGCTCCTAAACCAGCTCTGCAGGATTTCAGCTCAAGTTTCAGATTCGACACCTTGACCTGGTAAGATCTAAGATATTTTGTATTTCCATTTGAGATTCTCAGTTTAATATGTCTCATCATACCAAGCTTGATGAGAATCTTGAGGGAGCTGATAACTTCCGATCTTGGAAGTATAGGATATCCCTAGTCCTGGAAGAAAATGAGTTAGACTCCTACATCCATGAGGAGGTTCCAGTTCCATAGGGAGATGAGGCAAAGGCCTTACATAAGAAAAATATGGTTATGTAAAAGAGGATCATTGCTGATTCTATCAAGGATCACCTTATCCCACAAGTGTCCTCTCTCAAGACACCTAAAGCTATGTTTGATGCCCTAACCAAATTGTTTGAAGGGAAGAACATAAACTGGAAGATGACTCTAAGGAACCAACTGAAGAATGTGAAGATTCAAAATGTACAGACTATCCAGTCCTACTTCACAAGGTTTTCTCAGATCAAGGAATAATTAGAAGCTATAGATGAAAAAGTGGAGAATGTAGAGATTGTGATGACTACTTTGAATGGCCTTCCTAGGTCATGGGATTCTTTTGTCCAAGGAATCTGTGCAAGATAGAAGTTAGTCAAATTCAGCAGACTATGGGAAGAATGTTCTCAAGAAGAAGCTTGGATAGAAGCTCAAGAAGAGAAGATGGGAAGTGAAGATCAAGCTCTCACAATCCACTCCAAGAGAGGCAGAAGAAAACATCATCACTTAAAAGGTAAGAATTCTCATCATAGAGATAACAATAGAAAAGACCTATCTAGAATAAGATGTTATACATGTGATGAGATAGGACACTTTGCAAAAGACTGTCCTAAGAACAAGAATCATTCTCATAATAAGAAGGGGAACAAAATAAGGCATCATGCTCATGCTGCAGAGGATGATGAACCATCCAAGAAGAGATCCAGATATGAAAGTGAAGATTCTTCAAGCGAGGATGAATATGTTTTGATTTCTGCTCTCACAGGTAACATCACTCATGGTAGTGATGATTGGCTTATAGATAGTGGAGCTTCCAAACATATGACTGGATTCAAGGAATCCTTTATGAGACTGTCAGAACATGAATCACCTCACAAAGTGAAACTAGGAGATGACTACCAATATCCAATAAAAAGTAGTGTGGAATCTTCATATAGACTAGACTCTGGTAAGTCTCTAACAATGAAAGAAGTATTGTTTGTGCCAAGACTCAAGAAGAACCTTCTCTCCATATCAGCATTAGATGCAAAAGGGATGAGAGTTGCATTCATACATGGTCAAGTCATCATGTGGCCAAAAGGAAATACTATCGATGATGCAGTGGTTATTGGAAAACAAGAAGGAGGCTTGTACAAGCTGAAGGGCCATCCAGAACAAGCCTTGGTCCATGACACAATAGAGCCAAATGAACTTTGGCATAGAAGGCTTGCACATGTGCATTACAGAACACTACCTATTGCAAGAAAATCTATTGAAGGTCTTCCATAATTCCAAACAAAACATGATGGGATATGGAAAGGATGTGCGAAAGGAAAGAATACAAAGAAGACATTTCCCAGCAGTGAAAGCAAAGCCAAAAGCATACTAGAAATCATCCACTCCGATGTATGCGGTTCGATGTCATCAAACTCACTAAGCAGGTATGCATACTATGTTTATTTTATTGATTATTTTTCTAGGAAGACATGGTTTTACTTCATGAAGAACAAAGACGAAGTATTTAGTAAGTTCAAGGAATTCAAAGCCTGGATCGAAAACCATACTGAAAATAAGGTAAAGACTTTTCGATCAGATAATGGCAGAGAATTCACTTCGAATGAATTCAAATAGCTATGCAAAGAATCAGGGATTAAGAGGGAGTTGTCTACTCCTTATAATCCACAACAGAATGGGATTGCAGAACGGAAGAACAGAACCATCATGGAAGCTGCAAAATCCATGCTTCATGATCAAGATCTTCCTATGCATCTTTGGGCAGAAGCTGCAAGAACAGTGGTGTATGTACAGAACTGTAATCCACATAGAGTAATTGAGAACAAGACTCCTAAAGAAGTATTCTCTAGCAAGAAACCAGAAGTCAGCCATCTCAGAATATTTGGTTGTCCTATGTACATACACATTCCAAAAGAGAAGAGAACAAAATTAGATCCTTCAGGAAAGAAGGGTATATTTGTGGGATACTCTGAAAGCTCGAAGGCTTACAGAATATATTTCCCAAGATACAAGAAGATTGAAATCAGCAGGGATGTGAAATTTGATGAAGACATGGCTTACAACAAATCCAGAAAGAGACTTGTTGAAGAACCTAAAGAAGCAGAAGCAGGAGCACCCAGAATTCATGATACAACCATGAATGAAGAAGCTCAAGAAGAAGATCGAGAATTTGAGGAACCAAAAAGACCTGTAGATCCACCTCTGGAGAAGAATCCTCATAAGAGGAAACCTGCTTGGGTACGTGAACTTATTCAAGGTGTGGAAAGATATGGGGCTCCAGAAGAGAATCACAGAGAAAGAAAGAGGACCAGATCCTGCTCCAAGTATGTAGCTTTACTATGTGATTTCATTGATAAAGAACCTTCGAGTTATGAAGAAACGGCTGAATGGAAAGAATGGAATGATGCTATGATCAAATAATATCAATTGATCATGAAGAATGATGTTTGGAATGTTGTACCAAGACCAGAAGGGAAGTCAGTGGCAACTTCAAAATGGATCTACAAGATCAAGCATGCTGCAGACGGTAGCATTGAAAATTATAAGGCAAGATTTGTGGCTTGGGGGTTCTCTCACAAAGAAGGAATATATTATGAAGAAACCTTTGCACATGTAGCCAGATACACTTTCATCAGATCAGTACTTGCTCTGGCTACAGTGTTGAAATGGAAGATACACCAGATGGATGTCAAGATTGCTTTCTTGAATGGTGTAGTAGAATAGGAAGTGTATGTAGAACAACCAATCAGTTTTGAGACACATGATAGGAAGTCTCATGTGTGCATATTGAAGAAAGCCCTGTATGGTTTGAAACAGGCACCCAGGACCTGGTACGGAAGAATTGATAGCTTTCTATCCAGTTTGGGCTTTACCAAGAGTAAAGCAGATTCCAACCTTTACTATAAGGTTGAGGATGGCAACCCAGTGATGCTTCTACTATATGTAGATGATCTATTTGTGACAGGTACAGATGGGTTGATTACTAATACAAAGATAAATCTTGTTGTTGAGTTTGAACTGAAGGACTTTGGGATGATGCATTACTTTCTAGGTATGGAGGTGTGGTAGAGTGCAGATGGAATCTTCCTTGGACAAGGGAAGTATGCAGTAGAGATCCTGAAGAGGTTTGGGATGATGGACTGCAATGCTATAGCCACACCTATGGAATCGAACCTAAACCTATTGAGTGATGCTCCATCAGATCCGGTTGATGCTACAATGTTTCGTTAGATGATTGGTTCATTGATGTACCTAACGAACACGAGACTAGATATTTGCTTTGTTGTGAACACCTTGAGTCAGCTCCTGACAGATCTGAGACATGTTCACTTGACAACTGCAAAGCATATTCTGAGGTACCTGAAGGGTATAGTTGATTATGGGATCAAGTACGATGTGGATCAAAAGATTAACCTGGAGGGTTATGTTGATTCAGATTGGGCAGGAAATGCTATCGATAGGAAGAGCACTTCAGGATGTTGCTTCAGTATGGGATCAGGTGTGATCTCTTGGTTTAGTAGGAATCAATCCTATGTGGCACTAAGTATGGCTAAAGCAGAGTATGTCACAGCTTGTTCAGCTAGTTGTGAGGCAGTATGGCTTAGAAAGCTATTGTCTGATTTATTTGATCTCCAATTGGATGCTACTTGTATACATTGTGACAACCAGAGTTGCATGAAGTTGTTATAGAATCCAGTGTTCCATGAAAATTCGAAGCATATCGAGATCAAGTACCACTATATCAGGGATATGGTGTAGAGGGGAGCAGTGAAGCTCCAGTATGTTGCGACAGAGGAACATATAGCTGATGTATTGACAAAACCATTGGCTAGGGTGAAGTTCGAGTACTTCAGGGAGAAGCTTGACGTTCTCCAAATAGATATTTCCTCCAAGGGAAAATGATGATTCCCATAGCCATTCTAACATGGTGAGAGGATTGGTTCCTTCCATGGTCAGATGTAAGGGCTGAGCCATTCTATCATGGTGAGAGGATTGGTTCCTTCCATGGTCAGATGTAAGGGCTGAGCCATTCTATCATGGTGAGAGGATTGGTTCCTTCCATGTCAGATATGAGTGCTGAGATGAGTAGCCATTCTAACAAGTAGGTCAAATGTAAGGGCTGAGCCATTCTGTCATGGTGAGAGGATTGCTTCCTTCCATGTCAGATATGAATGCTAGCCATTCTATCGAGTAGGATAGATGTAAGGGAAATTGCCATTCTTTGAATGGAGCTTCCTGGTGACGTATCAGGAACACTCAGTCTAGGACTGAGTAGCCATTCTGATGTGATAGAGGGATGTGTTCCCACTTGATCAAATGTAAGGTTTGAACCATTCTGTCATGGCTAAAGGATTTGATTCCTTCCATGTTAGATGTGAGTGTTTTCCATTTCGACGAGCAGGTCGAATATAAGAGAAACTGCCATTCTCTAGGAGAATGGAGGCATCTGGTCAGTTACCAGGTAGCTCAGTCAAGGAGGACTGGGGGCCATTCTGATATGACTGTAGGATTGGTTTCTACAAGATCATATGTGAGTGCAAGCCCTTCCATCACTGTGAGCAGGATGTGTTCCAGCCTGGATCGATTTAAGTGCAGAAATCTTTCATCATTGTGAGCAGGATGTGTTACAGCCTGGATGAGAGTCTTTCATTATTGTGAGCAGGATGTGGTTCCATCCTAGGTGGAAGAACAAAGATCTTCCATCATTGTGGTAGGATGTGGTTCCATCCTAGATGAAAGTGCGTAAATATTTCATCATTGTGAGCAGGATGTGGTTCTGGCCTGGGTAGAAGAACAGAGATCTTCCATCAGTGTTGTAGGATGTGGTTCCGGCCTGGATGAAAGTACATAAATCTTCCATCATTGTGGTAGGATGTGGTTCTGTCTTGGATGGAAGAACAAAGGTCTTCCATCATTGTGGTAGGATTTGGTTCCATCCTAGATGGATGTGAGTAATGTGCCTTTCTGATGAGTAGGTCAGATGTAAGTGCTGAAGCCTTTTCACAGATGTTAGTGATGTGATGTCCTATCATGCCAGTGAATGTGAGTGCTGGGTCTTTCTGATGTGATTATAGGATTGGTTCCTATATGATCAGATGTGAGTGCTAGGCATGAATTTTTGATGAGTAGGTCAAATGTAAGTTCTGGGCGAAGACCTACATGATGGCTAGGCCTACAACTAGCATGAAAAAGGGCTAGATCTGTAGAACTTCCTATGACGAGAAGAATCATGAGATAGCACCAGTGATGATCCAGATCAAGTGATGATCGAGATCCAGTGATGATATCCAGTGATGATTTAGATCTAGTGATGATGATACACCAGTGATGATCTAGATCGAGTGATGATCCAGGGATGATTCCTAGTGATGATCCAGATCGAGAGATGATCCAGATCTAGTGATGATGTCCCATGATGATCCAGATCGAGAGATGATCCAGATTCAAAGAATGAAGATGACTTGAAGATGGAGATGACTTGAATACAAATATGACTTGAAGACTCAGAAGACCTGAGATGCAGATGACGAGATGATCCAGTTGATACAGAGAAGAAGACCAGTGCTGAAAATTGTGTTGAAAGAATACCTTCCTAGTTAAGAGGGAGTGTTGATGTATTTGTAACTTTGGAATGTATTCATCTATGTATCTTATGTATTGTAACCCGATGTTTATTCTGGGATGTATCTATAATGTAATTGAGTCATGTTCTCATGCCTCGATGTTCCAATCGGGAGATTCAATAATGTAAACAATTCATGTCAAGTCATTGTGGGTAACCCTCCGATTGTCTAACGGTTAAAGTCCCCGCAGTTCTGGGGAACTAGGGTTATTAGACTCTCCTAGTAGAGGCTGGCCCTGGTAGGGTTTTATTCATGTCCATATTAGTATAAATAGAGAAATGGAGTCTCTATTTAACACAGAACTCATACACACTCAAGTGTATCACATAGTTGAGGAAGGAGAAGACACTAGGGCTAGACAAGAAGAAGATTACTGTTGTCAAGAGATCACTTATTGTTTTGGGCTTTTACTGTTTTGGTGATGATTCTATCTCTGAGGAAGTTGCAGGGTTTTCTCCTTTATGTTTTCCCCAAGGAAAAACACTGTGTTCATTGTCTCTTGTGTTTGATTGTTGCACTTGTTATTCTCTCAGTTAATGATCCTAATAATGCTAGCTTAATGTTGAAAAAATAACAATGGGAATGACTTCAGTCGGTTGTGGCATGAAATATTTGGACACCTAAATTTCAAATACTTGGGGAAAATTGAAATTCATTCCATGGTAGAATGCCTCCCTCCAATCAAATCATCCAAAGGGATCTACAAGTGATGCATTGTCGGCAAGCATCCTGAGCATAAATTTGATCGGGGAAAAGCAAGTCGAGCTACATGTATTTTGGGGATAATCCATTTTGATATCACTCGTCCAATTCCTATAACCTCCATGAGTGGTTCAAGGTATGTGCTCACTTTCATTGATGACCTTTCAAGGTTCACATGGGTCTATTTTCTCAAGAAAAATCTAAAGCTCTTGAAAAGTTCATAGATTTTAAAACTTCTATTGAGAATGATACTGGGAGAAAGATAAAATCTATCAGATATGATAATGGAGGAGAGTACATCAAATATGATATTTTTAGTATTTGTGACAAAATTTGAATCAATATTCAGCACACCATTCCCTACACACCTCAGCAAAATGGTGTTGCAGAAAGGAAAAACCGTGTGCTGAAAGAAATGACCACCTATGTGCTTGAGTCTAAGAATTTTCCTGCAAATATTTGGGATGAAGCTATGAATGATTATGATTATATTCAGAACATGTTTCAAGATTCATATATGACAGTAAAAACACCTATCAAATCATACTTTGGTCACAAGCTAGATGTGTCCAATTTCAGAGTTTTTGGGTCCACTGCATGGGCTCGAATTCCACTAGATAAGAGAAAGTCTTTGCAACCACAGAGTGCTGATTGCAACTTCATTGGGTATCCATAAGAATAAAAGGGATACAAAATATTGAATATAAAACCAAAAATATATCCATATAGAGAAATGTATGCTTCGAAGAGCCTCTCTAAGATGAGAAACTAGTAGAGGAAGAAACTATTGAAATTCCCTCTAGTTCTGTTGGAGATTCTGATGATGAAAATGAAAGTGTGAGATCTGATATTTCAGATATGATTTCTGATATCAATGAGAAATTCATATCAGGTTCTGAATAAGATCCTAATGTTCCCACTCTTCTACCAAAATGGGCAGAAAAGAATCTCTCTTCTGCTGGGTTAGATGTTGGAAATCCTGCTGATCCAAGGAGAACTTGGTCAGATTTTCAAAGAGAAGGTATTTCTCTTTCTTGCAATGATTATTTGTTGTATGAGAAATGATAAATGATGATTTGGTATGATCCTAATTCATATTATCATGCTCGGAATGATCCTATATGGCAAGCTACAATGGATGAAGAGTTCAACTCTCTCTGAAAAAATGCAACTTGGGAGCTAGTTTCCCTTCCACCTGGGAGGAAACTTGTTCAATGCAAGTGGGTATATCGGAAAAATATTTTTGAATATTGATAAACCTGAAAATATAAATCATGTATGGTTTCAAAAGGATTCTCCGAATTCCAAGGAGTGGACTACACAGATACGTTTGCATCGATGGAAAAAATGGATTCTATAAGGCTAGTTTTGACCATTGTTTTATCCAAGCACTGGGAGGTGCACCATATGGATGTAAAATGTGATTTTATTCATGGAGACATGTAAGAATAGATATACATGAAGAATCCTGAATTCTACACATCAGTTCCATCATTGTTTTGTAAGTTACAGAAATCCTTATATGCCTTAAAACAGGACCCAAGATCTTGGTACGCCAAATGGATTCTTTTCTGCTCTCACGAAACTTTGAATTATGTAAGTCTTATGGAAATGTGTAATTTCAGCAATATGTAGGTAATTTTATAATTATAGTTCTATATTTTGATGATCTTTTAATCACAGGAAGAAACCTTGCTTTGATTTCCTTTATAAAAACTGCTTTACATGAAGCTTTTGAGATGAGTGACCTAGTCCTGCTGAGGTATTTTCTTGGGCTAGAAATAACTCAATATTTTGATGGGATTATGGTGAAACAATAAAAATATGCCTCATACCTATTAATTAATTTTAACATGGATTATTTCAAGGCAGTACCTTTCCCATTCCTCTTAGGAATCAATCTTGAAGAGGGAAAAACAACTCCACGGGTGGATTCTACTCTTCACCATCAGTTGATCGGAAGCCTTCTCAGTTGATCGGAAGCCTTCTCTACTTGACACATTCAAGGACGGACATTTGTTATGGCATGAATGTTGTATCAAGGTATATGCATAAGCCTCAAGAGCTTCATTGGAGGGAAACGAAGAGGATTCTATAGTACGTGTAGAGTACTAGATCCTATGTCATTCACTATGTTGTTGCTTCCGATCTAGACTTGGTAGGATTTAAAGATTTTGATTGGGAAGGAGATAGAATATATCGGAAGTCCAATTATGGCTATGTGTTTATGTTTGGAGATGGACCTATTTTCTCCTCAAGAAAAAAGTAGGCTTCCATTTCCCTTTCTTCAGTAGAGGCATAGTACATGGGAGTGGTCAATGCATGCATCCAGGCAGTTTGGCTGCAAGGTATTTTGTCCGAGTTTGATATTGGTAGTGCTTCATCTACTATAATTTTTTGTGAAAACCAAAGAGCTATCTATATTTCAACAAACCCAGTTCAGAGATAGAGAACCAAACACATTGATATCCACATGTACTACACCAAATAAATTGTGCATGACAGGACATTTGTTCTACAATATTGCCCCACAGAAGAGCAAATTGCAAACATTTTCATCGAGAACTTTACTGAGAAAAATTTCACTTACCTCCATTCACTGTTGGGGGTAATTTCCATGATGAATTGAGATTACTATTCAATGTTGATTTTGAGGGGGGGAGGGGGTGTTCCCACAGGGTTTTCCTCTTTTCCTCACTTAGATGTTTTTTAAGCATTTTTAGAGTTACTTTTTGTAAAGGGTGGCCTTTGGCCTTTTTTGGGGGGGGCCTATCGTTTTCTTACTCCTCCACATGAGTATAGCTTAAGGGGGGGTGTTGGAGTCATTATCCAACCCACACATATTTATTTGGCTAATTTGTCCTAATTTACCACTTATCCTAAGTTATTGACTCGAATATGTGATTGCATCATCAACTGGATCATCCTCCTTCAATCAGGGATCCTAACTGAGTCTTCTCCTTCAATCAGGAAGACTAACTGAGCTTCCTCCTTCAATCAAGGAGAAAATATGGGTTGATATGCATGACCTAAGCACCCCAAATCAGTTAATTGATTGTTTTTCCACCCACTTTCAGTTAAACTACAGCTGTAAAGGTGTCTCCATCATTGTTTTTCCTATTTTTGGTAAATTCTAGTTAACTGGAGTCATTAAAGGCTCCTCCAACAACTTCTGGTGACTAAGTTCAGTTCAGTTCAATTTATCTCACCTAGTTGAATTCAGACATGCACCCTCACCTATTGATTGAAATGCAGTTGAGTTCTATTCAGTTAGACTCGGTCTAAACTGCCTCTGATTCAGTTAGAGTCAATTATGGTTGTGATTAGTGGTTAACTGATGTGTCGAGTGGTGTCTAACTTGAATCTAAGCCACTCTCATGTATGAAATTCGAATGACCTTTCGTGTATTCAAAGTGTTTGGCTATTCATGCTAGTGTATGACATTGTATCCAAATTACTTTTAATTAATGAAAGCAAAATTATACAGCTGCAACTCCTTATTGCATTGTTTCATATAATTTTCTGTGTAATTGATCTATGAAATCTTATGGAAGTTTTTTCTTGTTCCTCAGATTACTGTGACTCAAATTTCATACTAAGAGGGGGGTTCTAAAACTCCCTCATAGGATTCTATGAGGGGGGTTATACACCACCCTCGTAATTTTCTACGAGGGGTGGGGGGTTCTAAAATTCCCTCATAAGTTTCTATGCTATGGGTTCTAAACCACCCTTATATATTTCTAGGATGGGGGTTCTAATCCATTCTCATAAGTTGATACAAAGGGGGTTCTAAATCACCCTCATAAGATTCTACTAGGGGGGTTTCTAACCATCCCAAAAAATTTCTACAAGGGTATTCCTAAACCACCTTCATAAGTTACTATGAGGAGGGTTCTAAACTGCCCCTATAAGTCACTTTTTGAGGGTGCTTCCAAACCTCCCCCAAAATCATAGTTTCTAAATTCAAGCCTTTTTGCGATAGTTTTTGAAGAGATATAAATTGTCCCTATAGGTTTCTATGTGGGGGGTTCTTATCCACCCCTAAGAGTCACTTTTGGAGGGGGTTACAAACTACTCCTAAAAGCACCATTGTTAAAAATAAATCCTTTTCATATCAGCTTCTAAAGAGATATAAATCGCCCCCAAAGAGTGTCTATTAGGGGCAGTTCTAAACCACCTCCAAACATCATTTTTTGGGGGCACTTCGAAACTACCCCTAAAAGTGACTTTTGGGGGTGGTTTATATCTATTCAAAAATAGTTTCTAAAGGGCTTGATGTTTAGAAATGATGCCTTTCATGGGGGATTCAAAAACCTTGATAATGTTAAAACCCTTGCCAATTCCACTTTTGGAGGTAGAAAATGATTGCCTCTAAAGGTATTTTTTGTATTATTGAAAAGAGCACTAGGTCGTAGTCAAGATATTTTTCAAGTATTTTCATGGAAAAAAGATTGTGCAATATTCTACCAAGGACAGCCTAAAACTGACAAGAAAATATATGTACATGGTTTTTTCAACTACAATTGGGCTGGACTTCTTGATTAGAAACAATCGACCAGTGGATATGTTTCCAAGTTATTTGATGGAGTAGTCAGTTGGATGAGTAGGAGGTAGTTAGTCGTTTCACTGCAAATTACTGATATTGAATACATGGAATCCACTCATGCAAGCAAAGAGGCACTTTTGTTGGATAGATTATATTCATAAGTTCTGTTTAAGAAAAAATATGTTAGGTTCAATTGTGATAGTCAAAGTGCAATCTTCCAAACAAGGAACCATGTTTACCATTCAAAGACAAAGAATACTGATGTGTAATTTCACTTTGTGAGATACATGGTGGAGAACCAAGAATTGTTGTTGGAAAAGGTAGACACAATAAAGAAAATGTTATAATCGTTAACCAAGTCTATGGGGACTGAAAAGCTTACTTGGTGGAATGAATCAATGGTCTTGTTAGCCTACTTAAGTGAATTGAAGGTATGAAATCTTGTGTGTATGAAAATAAGACAACAAGTGGGAGAATATTGGGTGTGTTAAATTATTTGCATGTGAATCAATAATTGAATTCAGTATTTGAATAGTACAATTTGACTTGAACCAAAGTTGACAGATAGTAGAAGTTTGGTTGACAAGTCATCTAGCATAGTCAATTGGTTGTTGATCATGACTAGTCAATGGGGAAGTTGATGAGAAAAAAGAAACTCTAGATTCAATGAACACGAGGCTGAATGGGAAATTGACTATGGTTGAATTATTCAAGTTAATTGTAACAGAACAACTTCATTTAGTTAGGAAGTTATTGATTTCCATTACCGAAAATTTAGTTGTAACTAGCTCGAGTACCACAAGCTATTGTATGTGTTACATTTATAAATATTATGTAGTTTAAAAGGATATGTAGATGGGAACAAATGTTCAAGGAAAAGTACTTGTACAAGAGTGATGACTTTATGCTTGAGTTGTAGCGATATTTTAAATAGATGTTGTAAATGGGTGCTCCCATTTATAGCATGAGTGGGTCTAATGGTTAAGAGCATGTGTTTTCTCTTAGGAGGTCACAACTATCCTCTAATTTCTTTTTCACATCCATGTTCTCTACTTCAAGGTCAAAATAAGCAACAATAGTAAGAATAAATCTAATAGAAGTTAATTTTTCAACTGGAGAAAATATTTCACCAAAATTTGTCCCCTCTACCTGAGAATATCCCTTTGCTACCAAGAAGGATTTATACTTATCCAATTTAACTTCTTCATTCAACTCCTTTTTAAACATTCATTTTATTCCAATGGTGTTTCTTTTGGCTAGTGACTCAACTATATCCCAATCTTCTTCTTTTTCCAAGGAATCCATATATTCAACCATGGCCTTCTTCCAGAGATCACTATCCTCTAAATCTACAACATCCTTCACATTTCTAGGATCATCATCAGTAATAGACAAAGAAAAATTAGAGCAAAAATTAGGAGGGGAATACCTTTCTGGTTTCTTTCTTTCTTGATATGATCTCCTCAAAATCAGGTTATGAGGTTCTTCTTCTTATGATTCATCATCTTCTATTGAGTCGGATTCTCCACCTTATAACTCAAACTCTATCTTCTCTGGTTCCTTTTCCATTGGATTCACTTCCTGTATCGACACTTCTTTTATCTCTCTAAACAAAACATCTCAACTGTAAATAGTCTTCTTAGTTACATGATTGCAAAGCTTATTGCTTTCATGGTGTCTTTATAACCAATAAAGATAATTTTTTCAACTTTGTTATCCAACTTGCTCCTTTTATTCTTTGGAACATGTACATAAGCATCACCACCAAAAACTTTTATATTCTTAATAGAGGGTTTCTTACCAATCCATATTTTTTTGTGGGATTTTTT
The DNA here is from genome assembly GCA_001517045.1 of Pseudotsuga menziesii. Taxonomy (NCBI): domain Eukaryota; kingdom Viridiplantae; phylum Streptophyta; class Pinopsida; order Pinales; family Pinaceae; genus Pseudotsuga; species Pseudotsuga menziesii. The sequence continues at coordinate 174,642 of LPNX011066666.1, read as the reverse complement.
CAACCAATGTTGATGTAGGAGACCAATCTACCAAGGAACATGTTGTCTCCACTCCCTTTTCCTAGAATTCGTGTCCTATCCAAACTTTGCTTAGCATGCTCCTTTCCTTTTCCATCAGTCTCATATTCATCCTTTCAACAAATCCACCTTTTTAAGGTGTGTATGGAGTAGTCTTTTTCCTTTCTATACCATAATTTTACATAATTCCTTGAATTCATTCCCACAGAACTCTCCACCATTATCTATCCTCAAGAACTTTATTTTATTTTATGTTTGATTCTTTACAAGCGCCTTAAATTATTTAAACTTAGAATACTTCAAATTTATTTCGAAGGAAATAAATCCATGTATTCCTTAAGAAATAATCTATAAATGAAACATAATACACATATTTTCCTAGTGATGGAACAGAAACAAATCTAAACACATCACTATGTATTAACTCTAGAATTTCGTTTAATCTTGTTGCACCAGATGTAAATATTACACTGCTCTATTTTCCATATATGTAATGTTCACAAAAATAAAATTCCATAGAGAAATAATCCATACCTTTACCTCATAATGCTCGAAGGCCCTTTTCTCCGATATGCCCCAATCTCTGATGTTATGGCATCATCTTTCCTCCTTATTCAGTTAGGATTATGTCATCTTGATTTGCTCCCTTGGGAACAACATAACTATTATATTCATCGATGATGGTGATTCCCAATATTTTGTATGGAGTTCCATACCGAAATACCCTCATCAATACCATTGAACATCGAACCATTTTTCAACCACCATATCCACACACAAGATTTACACCTGCAACATCCATCTTTTCGACAGATATCAAGTTTCTTGCTAGATTTGGAATGTGTATCACTCAAGGAATATTTATAATCCATCCATCCTTGAATTTAATTTTTACTCTACCATGTCCAATGATACTGGTTGGTGAATCATCTCCCAAGTACAGATCTCCTCCATTGTACTTTTCATATTCACAGAACCACTCTCTATGAGGGTTCATATGACATAATGCACTTAAGTCAATGAACCATACATCACGTTATAAATGATTACCCATGGAAGCTACATACACATCCCCTCCTTCTTCTGAGGAGGTCTTTACCTCTGTGGATGTAATGTCCCGGTTTTGACCCCGTTGCATTAGATGTATATGATGTATATATTCTAAAGGATCATGGTGTGGAGCTAAAGGCCAAGGCCCCACCATTGATCGGTAATGCCATGTTTTGGATTTAGATTGTCACCGATGGTATATCGGGGCATACGGCATATATTATATTGGTCATCATGTAAATATGCATCTATAATTAATTAAAATGAACACAACCAGCTACGGTCACGGAAACTAAATCAAATGGGGCATGATTTTCCCAAGGATAAGGATTGGGGGAAATTGTCAACCTTGGCCAATGAGGGAAATTAACCATGTGTCTTCTTCCTTGTCTTATTCCAACCACTTTCATTATGAAAGGCTACTGGTGGTTGGAGCAGTTAATGATTTGGGAGTTGGGTGGCAGGACTGTCAGTCCTTGCCCCTATGCACACTCCACCACAGCAGTTGACTTCAGAATGGAAGGAAAACCTTCACGCACTCTTCACTCACGCAGGAAATTCACCACTCTCTCCCATGAGTTGCAAAAACGCGCAGGCACTTGCAAATTCGCGTCCTCTCTATTGTTGGGCATTCTCACGCAGAGGATTCCTTCCCCGTTTTTGGTCTCACGCACAGAAATTTTTGGGTTTTACCCACGTATTTTCTTTCCCCGTGGATTTGTGAATAGTGTGGCCATATCCTGTACCCACGGGACGATTTTGGGTTTTGCATTGTTGCTCACGCTCACCCACAGGCTGGGAGACTGTAATTTCTTCCCCAACTCGGTCTGTGTATGTTTTCTGGGTGATTTCGTTGCCCAGGACAGGCTGTGCTTTTCCACGTTGTTGGCTGTGTTGGTTGTGGTCTTCCTTACAGGATGGGGGCTGTTGTAAATTCGCCTGAGAGTCATTTTGGCCACGATAGGGCCAATAATGACTCAGAATTCGTTTTCCCTGTTTAAGCTGTGACAGTTGACTTGATTACATATGTGAAATTGTTGGTCTTCGAACTGTGAGAGGAGCAGGGAGGTTGGCTTAGTTTTTCTTGATAAACCTGGTGGTTGGAACCACACAGACAGAGCTAGAGGGCTGGCCTTCTTCTCCATCACCCCTGAATAGCACTGGAAGGGAATGCAGGGCCTGAGGGACTGTGTAGCAGAGAAGGAATTGATTCCTTGTGTTGGGGGTGGATGGGTGTCTTAGAGGTCAGGCTAGTTCTGGTGTAGGTGTCCTTGGCTCTGTAATGAGCTCACCAGCTTAGCAATTTGCCTTCTCCAACTCCTTAATGGCCTGATAAACCCACCTCTGTTGGCTTGGCTGTGTGTTTTGTGTATCCTTGGCTACGTGTAAGCCTGTTGTTCCCTTATTCCTTGGAGAATCATGCCCAACTCGGGGGTGGCAGCGTTGCTAAGAGATTAAGGAGAACGCTGGCCTATGGTTGGGTGGAACGTTGCAGCGACGTAGCTGGTTGCGGAGCAAAGCTTTCATAAGATAAGTGTTCTTGTGTATTTTACCTCTGCAATTCTATAATTACTGTTAATTAAAATGAAATGAACATGTTGAAAGAATGCTTGTTTGAATGATGTTGGTTTCCGCTGTGTATGATGATTAAAATGCATCTATGTGTGATAAATAATCCTGTGTGCATATTTTGGTCCAATTTTGTTTAAGCATTCTGTTTCAGCAAATTTTAAGCTTGTACATGTTCATGGGGCACTTAGCCCGGGTGCTTTAAGCCTGTAGTCGCGTCCTCTTCGCCGGTCGAAGGCATGGGGACGTGATAGTGGAAGGGGTATCCTTAGATCTCTTTGCTTTGTCAACATTCATAAATATGCGATCCTTTTTATAGTCCCCAACTTTACCGCATTTCTATCATTTCCTTATACATTTTTCCTGGGGATTTAGATATGCCCCCAGATCCCTTATTTTTATTTTTCTCCTGGGGATGACCTCTCCCAGAAAAGAAATCCATGTTATGAGTATCTATGGTTTCCACCTCGTATCTTCTGAGAGCATTTATGATACTATTTCATCAAATTTTAAGGTCGCTTGACTAGCACTACCTATTGCAATAATTATGTTGTCCCAGGAATCTAGAAAAGAACAAAATAATGTAATAGATTTATCTTCTTCATCCATTTTAATGCCAACATAGGTTATCTAAATTACCATATTATTGTAGAAATTATGATGCTCTTTCACTATGTCATTTTCATCTATTTTGAGATGAAATGGTTTCTTTTACAGAAACAACTTGTTTACAAGGGATTTTGATTGATACAAACTCCCTAGATTTGTTAAGAGATTTACCACACTATCTTATCTAGATACGTTCAATAACACAGATTCTAATAATCATAGTATAATTGTACTCCTTGTCGTTCTTTCTTATTTCTCCCAATATTCTTGTGACCAATGGGTTTTGTACTTGGATCCACAGTAATCCAATGTTCCTAATATACAAGAAGATCCTCCATTTTGAGATTCCTCGAATTTCTTGCCATTCTCTTTCAATGCACAAATCAACACTGCAAATCTCCCCTTGAACCCACACTTATCAAAAACCCAAGATATATCAACCACATCAAACCCTTGGCAACAAAGTTTCCCACATGATGCCAATAATGGAGCTCTGGTGCCACATGTTAAGTTTGAAACCTATGCATAGAAGGAAAGCATACAAATTATTTAATAAAAATAGAGATTACACCACAACATTAACACATAAAACACAGAGATTTTCCCTAGAAACCCTTAAGCAGGAAAACCATCAAACCTTGGATCCACACCTCCTATTTTCTCATATCATTATGAATCCCTCACAATAAAAATTATAGGTATTTTGTAGCATCCAATACCCTAATCCATTAACCCATATCACAAAATATACTCCAATCCCTTATCCAGGATCAAATTACATATTTTTAGAATATTCCCAAAAATAGTCGAAAACCGTCATTGGAAGGTGCACATCCCCCCCCCCCCCAAAAAAAAAAAATAACATGTAAGGAATATAACACATACCCAACATGATTCCACCCAAGAGGAGAAGAGGAAAGGAGGACTATGGGAGACCAAATCCTTTGTTTCTAGGTGTCAACCTTAGAAATCATCCCATTGCTTCCATGTGCTTTAAATGATCCAATTAGTTTCTTTTAACTATTAAATCCAATCATTGAATGCATGTGTGAGGTTGGTGGGAAAAGTAACCTCATGTAGTTATTGAAGCATGTGGTCAAATAAAATTTTGTGATAGTTTTGTCAAATGTTAGAAGTGAGTTCTATAGTTGTTAGGAATCATTTTCTTCTATGGTCAAAATATATGTTAGTTGTATTTTCTCGAGTATCTCATATCCCTAGGTGTCAACACTTTTTCTTTCATGAATATTACTCTACGTAGATATCCCTATTGTTTTTCATGTCCATTACCAAACTGTATATAACCTAGAAATTCGAATTTAGAAAAAAAAAGTAGTATATTTAAAGGGCAAACATAAGGTTGTAGGTAAAAATAGAGGTTGGGAAAGGTAGGAACCTTTACCTCTTTTATTTTTTCTACTCACGGATTCTTGAGAAGTTGTGATTTATGCAAAAGGAGGTTCTCCAATAACATATAACATGTTCAACTCTTATTGCACACACTAGTAATCACTGTAAGGGTTGGCTTTCCTCAGAGAACTATGGAACAATGAATAGGGATTCATTTCTTTTGTTGCACGGGGATTTTGGAAGGAATTACATGGTTGTGATGGCTAAGTTATATCCCTATAGAGATATAGATGATCATATGGCTAAGAATAGAGAGAAAAATGAGTTGTGGGATGAGAGAGAAAATCCTATAGGTGTTCGCTTTACCTTGGTGGACTCATAGCCTAGCTTGGTGGTGAACTCTCAGTAAAAAGAGTATATGATGGAAAAAATTCCTACTATTGGGTGGGAAATTTCCCTTACACAACTAGTTTCTTAGATATACTTAGTTTAAAGATAAGTATTATTGTGTTTGAATGTGCAATGTTTTTATTCTATGCCTCTATTGATTACACTTATGTATGAATGATCTGTGTGTGTGGAGAGAGTTTATTTATGATGTGTATTTTTATTTCACCTCTACACATGTAATTTAAAGGTTATGAATTTATAATATGGGTATAGGGAAAATTTTAGAATCCAGTAATGCGCTCATGTCCCCCTCTATTAGTCGAATTGATGGATAAGGATGTGACAACATATTTCCATACAATATTTTTTTGTTGAATGTCAAAATTCACAAGGCATAGATAAGTTTTGAGGGATTTGATTTAATAAATGAGTAAAATATCAAATTTTCACCTTTATTTTAGGTCAAAAAGTGTTACCCATCTTCATGGATTTACCGAAACATTTTTAAGATTAGTGGTAAAGTTGACTAGTATGTTTGTTTTCCATATTAGAGGGGTTTGTGGGGTAATTTTTGTGTACTATGTGTGACTATGTGTACCATATGTGACTATGTGTATTATGTGTGACTATGTTGTGTGTCATTGATAACTATGGTATATCTTTAACTATAAGAATAATCTTGCATGCTCATTTTAATAGGTATTAGAACCCAACAAGGGACTCCTTTGTTGGATGGTTTCACTGATTCAGATTGGGTTAGTGAACTTGATGACTGGAAGTCTACAATAAGGCATATTTTCAATCTTAGTTCTAAACATGTCACTTTGGCTTGTAAGAAACAACAAGACCTTGGTCTTTCTTGAATAGAAGCATAATATTGAGCCATAATTAATGCAATTCAACAATCAATATGGATTTAATAGATCCTTTTAGAGTTTGGATTCCAACCACAACATCCAACTATTCTCTAATGTGAAAATCATAGCTCCATAAATAATGCCAAAGATCCAATTCAACATTAGTGTAGTAAACACATTGAGGTGTGGATACATTTCATCATAAATCTTATTCAATATCATGTTCTTGAAGTTCTGTTTTTCTCTATAGATGATCAAGTTATAGACATATTCACAAATCCTCTTACAAAAGTGATGTTTTTAAAAGTTAGACCTAAGTTAGGAGTTTAGAAATTTTTCATTAAGGGGGTATAGGTTCTAATGCCTCCTTCATTCCCCTATTGTGTCACATTTGTAAATCCTTCAATCATATCCCAAATTATTTTAACGGGGGATGTTAGGATATTTATACTCTTAGGATTTAGTTAAGATCGACTTGGTCTAATGTCAAAACCCCAAATTTCTGAAAAATTTAAAATTTTTAAAAAGCATATAATTCAAATAAATGTAGTCACTAATTGTTTGATTAGTTATATGTTATTAAATTAATTATTTGTTGGTTTTATTTAGCGATAGAACAGTTCTTTTCAGTTTACTAATTTTGTTCTTTTTGCGACCATAAGGTGAGACTGTCATGCAAAAACTGGGGTTACTTAAATTTCGAGCTAATGCAGAGAGTTTTTCCTGTTCTATACAGACTACAAGTAAGAAGCTTTGGCGCTTCTTACTGTAAATTTTTAAAGCATTTGAAATAATATTTGTCGCAAACAGTGAACTCGGTAAAGAATGTATAATAAACAAAATTCAAGGTGATCAAGGTATAGTTACTTCACTGTCTCTATATTTTTTTTTTAATCTTAAGGGATAAAATTTGATTCATCAGGAATGGTTGCAACTGTTTTATTTCTAGTCACCATAATACTATAGTCCTTAAATTTTACAGAACTGTTTCATGTCTACCAAGGTTGTCAATTGTATTATAAAATACTTTAAATAATTCTTTACAGGCAGAAAAGCAATATCAAAGTCTATTCTTTTATTTGTCCATCTTACTAAATTATGCCATGTCTGAAAGGAATACTACACAGTGTTATAGAGTTTATGTATCAAATTCTTACTTTCATTTCTCCCAAGTTTAGGGGGATTATAACCTCATTGAATACTGCAATCACATAATTTATGCTAGTGTTGGAGGTTTTATATTCCTTTATACTATAATTGTTTGGAGAAATATAATCTATTTAAGGTTAGTAATATTGTTCATAATCTCAAGGTAAACCTATAGGCTTAAGGAGACCTAACATACTTTCATGCAACTCCATTAGTTCCATGCTAAATCATTTAGGTAAGTGACTGCCATAAGTATGAATCTACTTACCATGGTTAGATTATGTAAACAAAATTTATTTTCATGTCTTAACAATAACCTAGCTTTTGATGAAGATAAAAGAATTGGCCTAAGGAATAAAGGACAAGTCTGTAAACAACTAAATCATAGTATATATTTTGACACTGAACAAGTCTAAGAGTTTATTTTAAATCTGCATTCTATCTTCCTTCACCAATTGGCCTCCTTATCTTCTTTGCAAGCGTAAATATACTTGGTTAAATAATAACTCTTTTTTATTTACTTTACAATTACTAGAATAACAAAGTAGATACTTGTAAGCAAGGTTCTCGCTAAGAGAATAATGTTACTACTCTTCTCTTAAGTCATACTTTATAAGACTCTTGTCATTTTGTGATTATAAACGTTTGATATTAACGTTATAGTAAGGAGAGGAGGTATGCAAAGGCTTAATTTATGATATAGGAAAAGATATACTTTGTTTTATAAACCATAATTGTGTTCACAAGGGTCGTATGATTTCTTACGACCTCGATGATTAATAACAAAATATTTCGTGATAAATCCTTAGGTGCTCATGAATACGTGCATGGTGACTTAAAGTGGAACTTTGGATAAGTTTAAATAATTGGAAATCATTTTCTAGAAAAGCTGGAATGCTATGACTATACAAATTTACCCACAGCATGAAAAATTTGACGTGGTAATGTGGCAATTCCTTATCCATGCATTCGATTGTTAAAGAGCCACATTCAAACCCTAACTTCGCCATTCTTCCGTCGCCTTCAGGCATTCTCCACTCTGCTGCAATTATTCTCAAGGCACTGTCATTACCTTGCTCTGTGACAACCTCCTAACCGCTATCCTCCTTGAATGCTCATCCACTGCCTGTACAAGGGTGCTGTTGTAACATTATCTATTGTTTTACGAAGGTTGTTAATAACATTCTCAGATTTCTCTCCCTCGTCGTTTCCATGTCTAAACCCTCGACTATAAACGCCTTCCTCCTTCGTGAGTGCTGAAGTATTGTTCCTTGGGACGGCATTTGGATGTATGTTGCGTTGTTAACCCTATTCTCCCTTTATGCAGAAGGCTTTCCTACTTGCAATCATGGTTGCTACATAGTTCGATGGTGGTTGTATCTCATAACAAAATTGGTAAGATGACTGTCAGTCCTTCTTCTATTCATTATTTTACTTATAATACATAATATGAACTCATTTCAAAACGGTCTTAATATGATACTCTTCTTGTTACAGGTCAGTTCCTTCCTCTACTTGGCTGTGCGAGGTGGCGACATCGGTTCGGGGTTTACAGGTAAGCCTAGTTTTAACCATGGCCGTTCCTCTTTGCTTGGTCCATTTGGAACAAAGGTGGTTGCGTGGTCTCGAACTGTCACCCTTGGGGTTTCAGTTTACCTGCTACTTCGTTTTGTTATTTAATCTTGTATGGGAGCACTTGTGCTGCACAAAGGTGCTCTGGCTCTAGCCATAAATGTATTTCAATTATGTTTTAAGGACTTGTTGAATTAGTGGCTTAAGTAGTATTTTAAAAATCTTTACTTAGCTTTACTGTGTAAAGGCTACGGTCGAGAGACAACTTGGAATAAGGGCTTAAAACCCTTGGTTCCATACTTCTGTTAATGTTTTTTTTTTTCTTTACAGGGTCCAAACCCTAACTTAAAACATGAGTTGTTAAATAGTCCTTTCAGTTATCTTATGCTTACAGTGCCTTACTATAATTTATCTCCTTCTTTGTTTACTTGCATTATAATAATAATGTTTAAGCTCGACCGTAAAAGAAATATTTACATGATCTTGGAAAATTGTCTTGGGTTAATAATATACCTCTGTAAATTATATTAGTTAAGTTTTAATAATTGACTTAGCTCGATAGGTCGAGCATACTGTAACTCTATTTATTTAATTTATATTTATTATGGAGTACTTGAGTAACTAACAGTTACTTCCTTTTCAAGTACAGGAATTATAATGGATTTTGTATTACTAAGATTGATTAGATCACCCATATTACTGTCCCTGTACTTAGTATTTTAACTTGCATACTTTATCCATACAGTACATATAATAGAAAGAATATTTGTAAACATATTACCTTATCTATAGGTACTATTGTTCCTATGATTATTGATACTTAGTTTATTTTATTTGAAAGAGTTGAATTTGTTATTATATAGCTATTACCCTGCAACTTATAATAAATTTGTATTTTATTACAATAATTTAGGTATTTGTTATACACAACCATTGAGAACAGAGTTCTAATATAGTTAGTATTGACATTGTAACAGAATACATTGCTTCTTTGATATAAGTATAGAGCTGTGCTTATAAATTTTATATTTATCAACTTTATTCTTTATTAATTATAAACACAAAATAAAATATTATTTATTTACTGTGTTCTTACCTTTTCTACACTAAATAACTTATGCCTTTAAGAAACACTTTTGGTATTCTATAGCATCTTATTTAAACGACAAGCTAATAATTATAAAATTTACTCATAAAAGAACTAATCTAGTTACTGTACAGTTATTATCTTACACAGTATTTATTTTGAAAGGTATAAGTTCACAGATATACATTTTTGTTTATGTTCAACTAATAGAATAGAATTTGAATGCGTAACTTATAATATATATATATATATCTTTTTACATGTGAACCCTGCTACGAACTAAAATACCTGTAGGATTCATTCAAAATTCTAACGGTTCACTCTTTCCACTTAATTCTTATATAAACAGTGATTAAGTCTAGAAAGAAGTAGACTATAAATATATAAAGCAATTAGGTTGCTGAAGTAACTAAAGTAACAAGAACTGCCTTTTTCTACTGGTACATGTTATCATCGGTAAACAGTTCATATATTTCTCTGTTTCTAAAAAGACTTGACAGTTTCTCTGTACAGATTAATGCTATTCTTGATATTAAGATAAATCTTCTGAAAAACAACACAAAGAAACTACTCTATAATTCCATCACATACTATTCTATGTTTTCAATCATACTACTTTTATTGTAAATTTACCCCTATGTTGGAGTACGGTCTGGTAACACCAAATGTGGAAAAACATAGGTGGAATTGTAATTCTCATCAAAAATATTTTGTTACAGAATAAACTAAGAACACTTCATTACTAATCCATCAAATTTCTTATACTATAAAATTACAATCTACCATTCAATCATAAACATATATTAAACAAAGATTAAATAGATGGCAGAACCTGTTCTAGAATTGGGACAACAACAACAATGGGAGGTCGTTCCTCCCTACCAACTCCTGGAGAGCACTCAAACAGCGACTCCTCAGGACCCTCGAGCTTGCTCCGGTCTCCCTGACTGGAACTAGGTGCAGCAGTAGTCAAATACCAGTCTTCAAACTCAGTACCAAATATGAACTTATCGGTAAGTTCTCCAGCTAACAAGCTGTAATAAACCAAGTTACTGCTGCATTCCTCTCAAACAACTTCCTTACTATTCTTCCCCTTTTTCCCCATGAATTTCTTGAATATCATTCACCTGAATGCTTTCTCTCTGGAAAATATCTGAGCAACCTCAGCTCTATTCATTGGGTACTTTTAAAAGATTTCCTAGGTCTTTTTGGGTTAGTTGTCATTTAATGAGCCACCTGCTCTGATCCCACTTTCTTGGGGGATTATGACCCCAATTATAGGGAAGTTTCCACCTACAACTTAGGAAGTGTTTGAGGATGCTGCCACTTGTCTTTTTCCCTCCACCTAGTTCCATCCACCAGTTTGACCAGTAGCCTCTTTTTAACAGCTCTCCCATGCTGTTGTCTCCACATTTTATTTATTAATAATAAAATATTCTGAATTACATTCCACTTCTATTGACTCTTCTGAGTCATCAATTCCTACTTAGCATTAAATTTAACATAATGTCTCAGGAATGTAATTAAAACAATTAACATTATTTTACAAAATTGGGGTATGTGACATACACACCCCCTTAAAATGTAACATCGTCCTCGATGTTACTTATTATTCATCCTCTACAACCTCCTGGACCAGATTCGGGTATGCCTCCCGCATATTACTTTCCAGTTCTCAAGTAGCCTCTTCAGGACTAAGGTGCTTCCATTGCACCTTCACCCATCCAATGGTGCGGTTCCGTAGAGTAATTTCCCTCCTCCCGAGGATACAGTCCGGTTCCACCATAATTTCTCCTTCTAGTTCCACCTGTACAACATTCCAATCCACCACATGAGTAGCATCATGAACATACATTTTCAAAACAGAGATATGAAAAACATTATGCACCTTCAAATTAGGTGGTAACGCTAACTGATATGCAACTTGACCAATTCTAGATAAAATTTCAAACGGACCACAGTAGCGTGGTACTAGCTTTGCACAAATCCCCAATATTAGAGAGATTTTCTTTGGTCTTACCTTTATAAACACGCGCTCACCTACCTGGAACTCTTTGGGGGTTCGTTTTAAATCTGCTTGGCTCTTTTGTCGATCCTGGGCCACTTTCAAATTTTACTGCACTTGCTTCACAATCTCTTCCATTTCTTTTAATAATTCTGGTCCTAACACTAATCTATCTACTAGAGTATTCCAGGAGATAGGAGTGTTGCATTTACGCCCATACAAAATTTCAAAAGGACTGAACTTAGCTGATGACTGGTAGTTATTATTATATGCAAATTCTGCTAAATGCAAGTAGTCCTCCCACTTACCTAGTTGATCCTTAACATACATTCTTAACAAATCCTCCAGCACCTGATTCACTCTTTCAGTCTGTCCATCAGTTTGAGGATGGAAGGAGGTGCTGAAATTCAGTGTTGTGTTTAATCCCTTAAACAAGGATTTCTAGAAATTCCCTGTGAATTTAGGATCCCTGTCTGAAATGATAACCTTCGGTACACCATGTAACCAAAAAATATTCTTTAAGAATATGTCAGCTATGTTGGCAGCCTTGTAAGTAGTTTTAACAGGAATGAAATGTGCTGCTTTGCTTAATTTATCTACCACCACCATAATTGAGTCATTCTGATTCTGATTTCTGGGCAATCCAGTAATAAAATCTAAGCTGATTATCTCCCATTTCCAACTAGGAATAGGCAAAGGTTGCAGTAAACCAACTGGATGTTGGTGTTCTATTTTCACTTGTTGATAGTCCAAACATCTAGCTATATATTCAGCTACTTCATATTTCATATTAGGCCATAAATATTCTTTTCTTAACATGGTTATAGTCTTTTGGTAACCTGGATGTCCTGAGTAAGGTGTTTTATGAACTTCGTCCAGAATCAACAACTTAACCTTAGGCACATTAGGCACATACAATTTATCCTTAAACAATAAAAATCCATCTTTATTTAGACTATAACCTTTTATTAAGCTTTCTGTAGGTTCTTCTTTAGCTGTAATTTGTAATTTTTGATAATTTTCATCCTATTTCACCCCTTCTGTAAGCTTTTCATTTAAATCAGAAGCATAAGTGTTGATTGCTGCTATAAAGTTCAGCTTTGCATTTCTGCTTAAAGCATCAGCCACCTTATTTTCCTTGCCCTTTATGTGTTGGATTTCAAAATCATATTCACTCAAGAAAGCTAACCACCTTGCTTGTCTTGCATTTAAGTTTGGCTAATCTAAAAGGTATTTCAGACCTTTATTATCAGTCATTAAAGTAAAATTTCTTCCTATTAAATGATGTCGCCACATTTTTAAGGCATGTATAACAACCGAAAGTTCTAGATCATAAGTCACGTAATTCTTTTCGTGGATTTTTAACTTCCTGGACTCATAGGCAATGACATGCCCTTCTTGAGTCAGCACACCACCTAAACCATCATTACAGGCATCTCTGCATACCACAAAATCCTTATTAGGATCTACTATTCTTAGAATAGGCGCACTTGTTAATAAGGTTTTTAATTTTTTAAAACTTTCTTCACATTTTAAGTTCCAATCGAATTTCTTTCCTTTCTTTTGCAAAGAAGTGATCGGATTAGCTGTTTTTGAAAATCCTTCAATAAATCTCCGGTAATAACTAGTAATTCCCATAAATGACCTAACATCTGTTACGTCCTTTGGAACTGGCCAATCTTCAATTGCCCGAATCTTTTCAGGATCGACTGAAATCCCTTCTTTAGTCACTGCGTGACCTAAATACTGTATTTCATCCTTAAAGAAGTCACACTTGCTAAAATTCGCGAAGAGCTGTTGCTCTCGTAATTCTTGTAAAACTATTCTTAAGTGTTCTTTATGTTCTGCTTCAGTTTTAGAGTAAATTAAAATGTCATCGATAAACACAACAACAAATTTATCTAAGTATTTATGCATTATATTATTCATTAAGCACATAAAGACAGTTGGGGCATTGGTAAGCCCAAATGGCATTACGACAAATTCGTAATGTCCATACCTTGTTCTGAAGGCTATCTTGAAGATGTCCTCATCTTTAATTCTTACCTGATGATATCCTGATCTCAGGTCTATCTTTGAGAACACCGTAGCTCCACGTAGCTGAGAAAAATTGATCATCTATGCGGGGCAACGGATATCTATTTTTAATAGCCATCTTGTTTAGTTGACGGTAGTCTATGCATAATCGTATAGTTCCGTCTTTCTTTTTGACAAAAATGACCGGTGCTCCCCAAGGAGACACACTGGGTCGAATATACTTCTTATCTATTAATTCTTTTAATTGTGATTTTAGCTCATTAAGTTCTAAAATATTCATTCGATACAGAGCTTTCGAGCCAGGTACAGCACCTGGCACTAGCTCAATAGTGAAATCCAATTCCCTCCTAGGAGGTAATCCTGGAATTTCCTCTGGAAAAACATCAGTAAATTCATTTAAAATAGGAATATCTTCTATTTTTAACTTATCTTTTTCAGACTTACTTGCCTCATCTGTAATGGTTACAGCATAGGATTTACACCCTTTCCTGACTGCTCTTTTAAGTTGTAAGGCAGAAATATGCCTGATTATAGTTTTCCTAGGAATACCTTTAACCATTACTGGTTGTTCATTACTATTTACGCACGTAAAGGTTTTGTCGTAACAGTTTAAAAATACCTTCTGTTGCTCTAACCAATCCATACCAAACATTAAGCTTAACTATAGTTTTAAAATCATCCATAAATAAAGCACATTCTTTCACATAACAGGTTACTTTCCTTTTTTCCCCAGTGGCTAATTGAACTAACCAGGAACTATCAAACTTTTCAACAATCAATTTACACTTTTCCACTATCTGAGGTGAAATGTAACTAAGACTAGCTCCTGGATCGATTAAACTGGTTATAGGGGTTTGGTTAACCATACCTTCCACTTCCACCATGGAAGTCTGATAGTCAGCTTGGCAGTTCTCCAAAGCTGCATTTATTCGAGGCATAGTCCTCGCAAATTCTCCAACGGTCATTTCCTCTTGCACAGTGTGAATATTGCTGACTGAATTTTTCTGGTTTGGGCAGACTGAGGCATAGTGTGGGCCATTACATTCCCAGCACTTAACAGGCTCCTTTCGTTCAAAATTCTTAGTGAAATTCCCATGATTGTTTGCAGCCTCCTTGCCCTTAAATTTATTGGAATTATTGGAATTATAAGAAGCACCATTTCTATTTCCTTAGAAATTTTTACTGTTAGAATAATTTCTGTTCTTATTATTCTTGAAATTCTTCTGGGGTACAACTTCTTTCTTCTTAAACTTAGGCTTATTACTGTTCTTTTTAGCCTTCCAGTTAGCTATACCTTCTTTCTTCTTGTTCTGTTCAAAACAGAAATTTTCCTTCCTCATGGCTTCTTCCAGAGTCTTCGGGTTATCATACTCAATTCTGTCCTTGATGTGGTATGGTAGACAACTGAGAAACCGCTGCACTTTAGGTTTCTCATCTACTAAGTAAGGTACATACCTTAGCAAGCTTAGGAATTTACTGTTTAAATCCTTCATAGTCATGGAACCTAAATTCAATTCGTAAAATTCTTTAGCTCTTTCTTCATAATATTGTTCGGACATAAATTTATTCTTGAAGTACCTTTTAAAGGTGCTCCAATTAACTTCTTTTTCCTTGATACCCTTGACTCTCTTCATATCTTGCCACCATATGTCTACTTTTACAGAGAGATTATAGATTGCCATTCTTGCCTTCAGCTGACTTGAATAGTTGTATATCTGAAAATACTTCCTCATCCTGGATAACCAGGACTCTGCTTCTTCCCCTTTTTCAGTATCTCCATTAAAATTTGGGGGCTTTATTTTTTTGAACTCTCCTGAGATCTCCTCATATGGTCTGTACTTTTTCTTTCTATCATACAACTCAGCCTCACTACTGTCACTAGTAGTGTGGTAGCTTTGTTGTTCTCTGAACCCTTCAGATGATGAACTACTTTCGACTTTTGCCAGCTTCATCCTTTTAGATCCTTTCTGATGGCTAGCTTCCTCAGATTCAGATCTTTTGCTCCTCCCTTCAGTCTAGAATTTCTCCATCAAAATTTGGTTCAACTCCTCCTGAGTCTTCAAAATCCTCTCGTTGTCCTTCTTGACTGATTCCATTTCAGTCTTCAAATCCTTTATAGTCTGCATTAGCTCTGAGGAGTGAGCAGTTACCTCTTCTAACATAGGTTCTCTATATAATTTTCTTGTCTCGGTGTTTGGAGACTCCTCCTGAGCGTATTCTCCTAGCTTCTCCATACCTTCCTGTTAGATTCAGAAAAAGAAATTTTCTTCTCTTTACATAAAACAGAATATAGGTTAGTATATTATTTTACTGTTCGATGGAAACTAGTTGGGCCGCATCAAGGCCTAGTATTTGAACCATGCTATGATACCACATGTCAAAACCCCAAATTTTCAGAAAAATTTTAAATTTTTAAAAAGCATATAATTCAAATAAATGCAGTCACTAATTGTTTGATTAGTTATATGTTATTAAATTCATTATTTGTTGGTTGTATTTAGCGATAGAACAATTCTTTTCAGTTTACTGATTTTTTTCTTTTTGCGACCATAAGGTGAGACTGTCATGCAAAAACTAGGCTTACTTAGCTTTCGAGCTAATGCAGAGATTTTTTCCTGTTCTTTACAGACTACAGGTAAGAAGCTTTGGCGCTGCTTGCTGTAAATTTTTAAAGCATTTGAAATAAGATTTGTCGCAAACAGTGAACTCAGTAAAGAATGTATACTAAACAAAATTCAAGGTGATCAAGGTATAATTACTTCACTGTCTCTCTATATATATTTTTTTAATCTTAAGGGATAAAATTTGATTCATCAGGAATGGTTGCAACTGTTTTCTTTCTAGTCACCATAATACTATAGTCGTTAAAGTTTGCAGAACTGTTTCATGTCTACCAAGGTTGTCAATTGTATTATAAAATACTTTAAATAATTCTTTACAGGCATAAAAGTAAGATCAAAGTCTATTATTTTATTTGTCCATCTTACTAAATTATGCCATGTCTGAAAAGAATACTACACAGTGCTATAGAGTTTATCTATCAAATTCTTACTTACATTTCTCCCAAGTTTAGAGGGATTATAACCTCGTTGAATACTGCAATCACATAATTTATGCTAGTGTTGGAGGTTTTATATTCCTTTATACTATAATTGTTTGGAGAAATATAATATATTTAAGGTTAGTAATATTTTTCATAATCTCAAGGTAAACCTTTAGGCTTAAGGAGACCTAACATACTTTCATGCAACTCCATTAGTTCCATGCTAAATCATTTAGGTAAGTGACTACCATAAGTATGAATATACTTACCATGGTTAGATTATGTAAACAAAATTTCTTTTCATGTCTTAATAATAACCTAGCTTTTGATTAAGATAACACAATTGGCATAAGGAATAAAGGCCAAGTCTGTAAACAACTAAATCATAGTATATATTTTCACACTTAACAAGTCTAAGAGTTTATTTTAAATCTGCATTCTATCTTCCTTCACCAATTGGCCTCCTTATCTTCTTTGCAAGCATAAATATACTTGGTTAAATAATAACTCTTCCTTATTTACTTTACAATTACTAGAATAACAAAGTAGATACTTGTAAGCAAGGTTCTCGCTAAGAGAATAATGTTACTACTCTTCTCTTAAGTCATACTTTATAAGACTCTTGTCATTTTGTGATTATAAATGTTTGATAGTAACGTTATAGTAAGGAGAGGAGGTATGCAAAGGCTTAAGTTACGATATAGGAAAAGATATACTTTGTTTATAAACCATAATTGTGTTCACAAGGGTCGTATGATTTCTTACGACCTCGATGATTACTAACAAAATTTTTGGTGATAAATCCTTAGGTGCTCATGAATACGTCCATGGTGACTTAAACTGGAACTTTGGATAAGTTTAAATGATTGGAAATCATTTTCTAGAAAAGTTGGAATGCTATGACTATAAAAATTTACCCACAGCATGAAAAATTTGACATGGTAACGTGGCGATTCCTTATCCATGCATTCGATTGTTAAAGAGCCACATTCAAACCCTAACTTTTCCATTCTTCCATCGCCTTCGGGATTCTCCACTCTGCTGCGATTATTCTCAAGGCACTATCATTACCTTTCCCTGTGACAGCCTCCCAACCGCTATCCTCCTTGAATGCTCATCCACTGCCTGTACAAGGGTGTTGTTGTAACATTATCTGGTGTTTTATGAAGGTTGTTAATAACATTATCAGAGTTCTCTCTCTCGTCGTTTCCATGTCTAAACCCTTGACCGTAAACTCCTTCCTCCTTCGTGAGTGCTGAAGTATTGTTCCTCGGGATAACATTTGGATGTATGCCGCATTGTTAACCCTATTCTCCCTTTCTGCACAAGGATTTCCTACTTGCAATCGTGGTTGCTACATAGTTTGATGGTGGTTGTATCTCATAACAAAACTGGTAAGAGGACTGTCAGTCCTTCTTCTATTCATTATTTTACTTAGAATACATAATATGAACTCATTTCGAAATGGTCTTAATATGATACTCTTCTTGTTACAGGTCGGTTCCTTCCTCTGCTTGGCTGTGCGAGGTGGCGACATCAGTTCGGGGTTTACGGGTAAGCCTAGTTTTAACCATGGTCATTCCTCTTCGCTTTGTCCATTTGGAACAAAGGTGGTTGAGTGGTCATGAACTGTCACCCTTGGGGTTTCAGTTTACCTGCTACTTCGTTTTGTTATTTAATCTTGTATGGGAGCCCTTGTGCTGCACGAAGGTGCTTTGGCTCTAGCCATAAATGTATTTCAATTATATTTTAAGGACTTGTTGAAGCCGTGGCTTAAGTATTCTTTTAAAACTCTTCACTTAGATTTACTGTGTAAAGGCTATGGTCGAGAGACAACTTGGAATAAGGGCTTAAAAACCTTGGTTCCATACTTTTGTTAATGTTTTTTTTTTCTTTACAGGGTCCAAACCCTAACTTAAAACATGAGTTGTTAAACAGTCATTTCAGTTATCTTATGCTTACAGTGCCTTACTGTAATTTATCTTCTTCTTTGTTTACTTGCATTATAATAATAATGTTTAAGCTCGACCATAAAAGAAATATTTACATGATCTTGGAAAATTGTCTTGGGTTAATAATATACCTCTGTAAATTATATTAGTTAAGTTTTAATAATTGACTTAGCTCGATAGGTCGAGCATGCTGTAACTCTGTTTATTTAATTTATATTTATTATGGAGTACTTGAGTAACTAACAGTTACTTCCTTTTTAAGTACATGAATTATAATGGATTTTGTATTACTAAGATTGATTAGATCACCCATATTACTGTCCCTGTACTTAGTATTTTAACTTGCATACTTTATCCATACAGTACATATAATAGAAAGAATATTTGTAAACATATTACCTTATCTATAGGTACTATTGTTCCTGTGATTATTGATACTTAGTTTATTTTATTTGAAAGAGTTGAATTTGTTATTATATAGCTATTACCCTGCAACTTATAATAAATTTATATTTTATTACAGTAATTTAGGTATCTGTTATACACAGCCATTGACAACAGAGTTCTAATCCAGTTAGTATTGACATTGTAACAGAATACATTGCTTCATTGATATAAGTATAGAGCTGTGCTTATAAATTTTATATTTATCAACTTTATTCTTTATTAATTATAAACACAAAATAAAATATTATTTATTTACTGTGTTCTTACCTTTTCTATACTAAATAACTTATGCCTTTCAGAAACACTTTCGGTATTCTATAGCATCTCATTTAAATGACAAGC
>LPNX011066666.1:115469-154967 GCA_001517045.1 Pseudotsuga menziesii | reverse complement strand
ATATATATATCTTTTTACATGTGAACCCTGCTACGAACTAAAATACCTATAGGATTCATTCAAAATTCTAGCTGTTGACTCTTTCCACTTAATTCTTATATAAACAGTGATTAAGTCTAGAAAGAAGTAGACTATAAATCTATAAAGCAATTAGGTTGCTGAAGTAACTAAAGTAACAAGAACTTCCTTTTTCTACTGGTACATGTTATCATCGGTAAACAGTTCATATATTTCTCTGTTTCTAAAAAGACTTGACATTTTTTCTGTACAGATTAATGCTATTCTTGATACTAAGATAAATCTTCTGAAAAACAATACAAAGAAACTACTCTATAATTCCATCACATACTATTCTATGTTTTCAATGATACTACTTTTATTGTAAATTTACCCCTATGCTGGAGTACGGTCTACTAACACCAGATGTGGAAAAACATAGGTGGAATTGTAATTCTCATCAAAAAGATTTCGTTACAGAATAAACTAAGAACACTTCATTACTAATCCATCAAATTTCTTATACTATAAAATTACAATCTACCATTCAATCATAAACAGATATTAAACAAAGATTAAATAGATGGCAGAACATGTTCTGGAACTGGGACAACAACAACAATGGGAGGTTGTTCCTCCCTACCAACTCCTGGAGAGCGCTCAAACAGCGACTCCTCAGGACCCCCGAGCTTGCTCTGGTCTCCCTGGTTGGAACTAGGTGCAGTAGTAGTCAAATACCAGTCTTCAAACTCAGTACCAAATCTGAACTTATCAGTAATTTCTCCAGCTAACAAGCTGTAATAAACCAAGTTACTGCAGCATTCCTCTCAAACAACTTCATTACTGTTCTTCCCCTTTTTCCCCATGAATTTCCTGAATATCATTCACGTGAATGATTTCTCTCTGGAAAATATCTGAGCAACCTCAACTCTATTCATTGGGTACTTTTAAAAGATTGCCTAGGTCTTTTTGGTTAGTTGTCATTTAATGAGCCACCTGGTCTGATCCCACTTTCTTGGGGGATCATGACCCCAATTATAGGGAATTTGCCACCTGCAACTTAGGAAGTGTTTGAGGATGTTGCCACTTGTCTTTTGCCCTCCACCTAGTTCCATCCACCATTTTGACCAGTAACCTCTTTTTAACAGCTCTCCCATGCTGTTGTCTCCACATTTTATTTATTAATAATAAAATATTCTGAATTACATTCCACTTCTGTTGACTCTGCTGAGTCATCAATTCCTACTTAGCGTTAAATTTAACATAATGTCTCAGGAATATAATTAAAACAATTAACATTATTTTACAAAATTGGGGTATGTGACATCTAATGTGTCTTTAGGCAAAGTTTGTTTCCTTATTATTCATTAGTATGTATATATATTTATGTAATTCAAAAATTACAAAATGTTCTAGACATAAAGTGGTCCAATGCTTCATCTTCACCTTGATCTTAGTAGTTATTTCAATGGATTTACATATGATGGGTCCATGATCTCTATTTAAAGAGAATGGAGAGCCATCTTCTTCATGATCAATTGTGAGTAACTCATATGTAATATTTTTTCTTTTGCATTAATTTAATGCATCAAGTAGCCATTTAATTTAGTCCATGGACTATTTCCCTCTTTAAATGTTTTAACCACGTAAAATATTATTGTGTCAGTCTATGATTTTTTTGTGTGAGCAATTTCTCAAGTTGTTTGACTTGTGTGGAAATACCATGTTTTAGTTGAACAAACATCTATTATTTAATTACAAAAATTCAACTTCTTTATATAGCAACAGATGGAAAGTAAATAGTTGAAGCATAAAACAATTAGACTCATACATAATAAATTTATCATTCAAATCAAATTATCAATCAACTAATCAATGCTTACAAGGAAAGCTCCATAGATAATAAAAAAAAACTTACTAGTTGCATGGTAAACAAATCCACCCCAACTTGAGGTGTACCACTTGGTGAAAAGAGATACAACTTGAAAGAAAATCAATAAGTAAAAAAATACTATTATATAGCCTACTATACAATTATTTGACCTATTGTTTGGTATCACATGACCTTTTATGTTGTAATGTATGGTACTATCCAAATTTATATGACTCTATGGATCTACTATATGGCTATAATGTACAACCTATGTTATATGATACTATTGTTCCCAAATTTTGCGCTCCTCTCTCTCTCTCTCTCTCTCTCTCTCTCTCTCTCTCTATATATATATATATATATATATATATATATATATATATATATATCTCATTCCTTATCATGTGTGACAAAAAATGTGTTCAAATTATCTATCTTGAATCATCTTTAGAATTTTATTGAAACCCTAATATCTTAGTGAGATATATAGATGAGATTAATCCTAGTATATGTCATTAATGTAGTAAACACACATTATTAACTAAATAACGAAATATAAGACTTTCCACTTTTTCCTAAAGTGAAATAAAAAATAGAATTACTTTTTGAAATATCTCGAACCACTTTTGACACGTTTACATTGAATCTATGCAGAATTTCTAGTCTAAGCCATATTTCCAACAATGAGGCCATTATAATTTATACTGCTAAAGATAGGGTATAAAGTCATCATCACTAGTAATGAGTAACTAGAGGTTTTTCGATGATAAAAAAAATGGAACATTAAATCCCCTAAAAAGATAGGATATTTTAATGGTTGGCTCTTCGAAATAAGGTTTTGACATGGGATATGATTCAAAAAGGGGGGGAAATGACCCCAACATCTATTATTTGTGTAGGAGAGTAGATGGAGACATTGGACACTTGAAAATCCAAATTCCTTATGCATTCCAAATATGGAAGGATGTGGAGAAGTTGACTAGCATCACAACTGAAAGGTTTGGAACATTGATTGAACAATATTTGAGAAATTGGAGTGAAAAATTTATAGAGAATCACCTTGTCTAGTCCTCTAGGTATTTGACTCTTTTGCAATGATAGCGTACTTAATGAAAAACATAAGACAACATTTCAATTTTTCTCAGATGTATATGGAATATGTCAAGGATGAAAGATAGAATTGAAAGAACAAGTTCCAAGGAAAATTATATATGGAATATGTCAAGGATCCAAGCTAGAATTGAAAGAAAGAGTTCAAAGGAAAATTGTGGAGTTAATATTGACAAATCATATCCTTAGAATTTAGGTGTTATTTTATGGGGTTAAGTAAGGGAAACATGGTATATGTAGTGCTAACTGGATTATGCTCCTCTCAAAAAGACACTTCATAAATTACAAAGTAGGTTTGATCATAGGTTAAAACAAATTAGTTGAACTTTAAACATTAATATATCTCCTATGATTGTCCATATAGGAAGGAATTGAAAATACATAGGTTTATGGGGACTCTTTACTTCTCATCAATTTGATGAGTGGCATAACCAAGCTCAAAACATCATTCTCATGTAGGCTAGAAAAGCAATTGAAAGCAATATCAAATCCTTTTCAAGATACTACTTTTACATATATACATAGAAATAAACACAATAGTTGATGGAATCTCAATGTAGGGCCAATCAGTGGACTCTAGAGACTTAAATATTGATGATTCTCTTGATGATATCTTCTCTTTGTATTCTCATATACTCACTTGAATCTCGTTTGAGACATGGAAAATATGTTTTGTTTATGTTTTTAATTTGGTGAAATGTATTGTTTTTTTGTTATGGTTTTATGAAAAGTCCAATTAAACTGAACATAACACTAAAAAAAGAATAAGGGAAGTTGCTAAGGAAGAAAGTCCCAGGCTGCAAATTCACACAAGTAACAGCTTCCATGATACCATGGGGTCACATGTACCCAAATATTACATTACCTAAAAATGCACTCCATTTTTTTAAGAGAATGAATATAAATATATGTGAATCATGAACATCCATGCAAATCCATCATAGGAACCAAATACAACCCATGTGCCACATAGTGATAAATAATTTCTTTGAGGAATCCTAGCATGATCTAGCATAGATCAAAATTATTTTAACTCGTTATTAACCATAATTACATTCTACCACCTAAGGCTTATAGTTGCTTCATGGTCATCGAGACCTCCATACCAAAACTCCTATATGCCCATTACATAGGTCCTTCATACATGTTTATTCTTACTTGCGTCAGTATAAGCATTGGGGTGTTTTATTGACTTTAAATTACTTAGATACATAGACTCTCTCCTATTATACGAGTTATAGTCCTATTATCTAATTCACTGAAGACACGTATTATATTTTATTTGCAACTTAGACTAAAGAAATAATTTTAATCCCCGAGAACCTTTAGAATTAATAGCCAAATACATCAAACTTTTTTCAACATACAAATACTAAAATCCTAATTAAGTGAATAACTTTCCACTACTTCAAATTTTGTGAAGGATTGAAGCCTATAAGACTAATATTTAGCTCCAACTTAACACATCCTGCAAAACATGTAGCTAAGTGATCCTAAACTTCATTATAGCATGGAAAATTGGAAATCAAACTCTACACGAATTTTCTACATTCCTTTTAGTATAATAAATACAATCTACAAGATCATATGCTTTAACTAACATAACATAACTAAACTTTCAATAAGAATTTGGTCATTCCCACACATTAAATTTTCATCATGTGGTACTTATGCATTTACCTATCCAATCCAACCAACCGATGTAAAATGTATTCATTTTCTTAATAAATTCACCCCGTGGAATATATATGCCATTACATCATCAATCTAACAATCGGAATGTGTATGCATTTACTTATTTAAGAAAGCTAAGGTTGCATGTGTATGCATTTACTTATTTAAGAAAGCTAAGGTTGCATGTGTATGCATTTACTTATTTAAGAAAGCTAGGGTTGTGCCCCTCCTATGTTGTAATACAAACAAAGTGTTCGAATTTATTTGAGACGTTATTACAAACTCTTGGTGTGCAAAGCTTGGAAAAACATTTCATCTATATCTAAACAAATTCTTAATTGAAATTCTCCTACTCTTAATATTTTAAAACACATAAAAGTTTCCTTGAATTTATTAGTTTTCGAGTGATTCCTTTCATTGATTTCATTAAACTATGAAGTTGTTAACAAATATTAAATGCATGCAACTATCGTATCATTAACAAAGTTTGAATATAAATCATCATGTCTCTTTACAACGATACTAATGAAATGATAGGTTTATCTCTGTATTATTGTAAAAATAATCATTTGCACAATTTAATAACAAGTATGGTTAAATAAGATCTTTTAACAAATATTATACCGAAAATAGTTAAATTGAATCCATAATTATATTTTGTTAGAGCATCATACCACCTAGTACCATGGTCACATACACCTAGGACACCCTTTCATTTGTCTTGTACTCATGTCATATGGTCCAAACCCTGGTTATGTTGGTCTAGCAAGGTATGTGTTTGTTTTAGACTCATAATGCACCCAAGCACCCTAATTTGACCATTCTGGATGCACATGCACCCTCATTAATGAATTCTCAGTCCTTGGTGAACTCCCTATCCCTTAAAATAGGGAAATTGGTTGACTAGAAGCATCCATGCATGTATTTTGGTGGGTTTTGGCTCTTTTGTACCATTTATTGCTTCCTAGAGCCACTGCCTCTCACCCATGCACTCCACCATTCCTAACCTACCCACATTTATGTCCTATCATTCTCTATCCACAATCACAATAGAATTCATGACCATTTGAGGTGGTTTGGGAGCTCATTGGTCCACCTAGCAGGGTTTTGAGGTCCAATCTAAGCCTGCCACATGTATGCATCCAAATTGCCTCCAAATGCTAACAATTTTCTCCTATTGTATTATAAACATGTTCCAAACATATTTAGATTTTGTATAGTCATAATAAACTCTGTTATTGACACCATTTCTATGTGTTAATTTCATTATTTTCACTGTTTTCTGCATAATTTATGAGTAATCTTGAATTGTGAGGATTCCCTTAGCTATTATATCTTGTTGTGAATCATATTTTCACATGGTATTAGATCAATTTAGAGCTTCAAATAAAATTCAGATTGCTTGAGTTGCTATCTAGGGTATTTTCCAGAAAAAATTGAGTGTTTGCATTACTGGTACATCCATTGTTTATGTCACTTAGTGTGCAATAAGGAATGGATCATACTCATGTATTTATTACGCATTCAAATGTTTTGAATGGAATTCCAAAATGGTGATCCAGTTGAGGTCGAAAGGCCTCTACAGAGTCACCATGGGAACTAAGACAAAGCCCAACTCTGTTGTGGAAAAATTGAAGTACTTCAACAGACTAGATAAGGCATTCAAGATGCCTTGTATCAGTATTTCAAGGGATCTTCTCTTCCATGTATATAGTATAACAACACCCAATGAATTATGGCTCAAGATCGAGTCATTGTTTGGGAATACTAATGATATGAGAGGCCACCAACTCAAAAATGAGTTGATTGCATTGATCCCAACTCACTTTGAGACGATCCAAGATTTATTCACAAAGTTCAAATCGTTGGTGTTTCAGCTGAAACAATGTGGCATTGAGAAGAAAGAGGAGAAACTTATATTATCCATTCTTTTGAATCTAGGACATGAGTATTCATTGTTTGTGTCAACATTCCACTCAATCAATCTCACAGCTCAAAATTGGAGAATTCCTTCACTGGAAGACTTTACGGAGTTAGTGACTCAAGAACAAGACAAGTTGGTGTAAATGGGTACCATCAAATCCACGAAGTATCAAGCCCTTACTGTAGGAGTTTTGAATCCATCCAAAGGCAACAAGAAATCCAAAGATTCAAAGAAGCAAGAGAAGAATAAGAAGCAGGAGAATCCCAAATCTTCATATACGGTTTTGAATCCTAGCAAGGACAAAGAGAAGAAAAAGTAAGAGAAGATGAAATGCACTTATTGTCAAAAAGGTTGGAATCCAAAGAGTGCATGCATGAAGAAAACCATTGACATGATGGCACAACTCCTTGAGAAGAACAACATCCCACTACCAGAAGGTGCAAGGAAGAAAGAGGGAGGTTCAAGCTCATAGAACAAGGAAAGATGCCATGCTTTGGTTTCTATATCTTCAAGCTCTTCTTCCTTCATCATAGATTCAGGTGCCTCCAAGAACATGGCCTCCATGCATGATTCTTTCTCGTCCCTACATCCTTACATGAGTCCATCCATCCACATGGGTGATGATTCAGAAATCCAACCAAAAGGGATTGGTAGGATTGGCCTTGGAGATGATTACTTCAACATTGTGTTGTTTGTGCATGATCTAGAAGTGAACCTACTCTATTTATATAAAATGATACACATAGGTACATCCAAGAGAGTAACATTTACTCAAAATGATGTGTAGATCTCATAAATCTCTACAGGCTAAGTTGTTGCAGTGGGTTTTGTTGTCCATGATTCGAGAATGTACAAATTCTCTCACTTCCTTCCATACTCTCAAGGGAATGCACTCCTTTCACATGCTAATGAGACAATGAAGTTTTGGCATGAGATATATGTACATCTCAGTTACAGGTACCTGCAATCACTAAGCAAGGAAAGCATGGTGGAAGGGCTTCCTAACATCAAGTTTTCCAATGGAATTTGCAAAGGGTGCATAGTGGGGAAACATGTTGAGCACAAATATGAGAAAGGAAAGGAAAGGAGGGATGTCCAAGTGATTTCTCTGATCCATTCATATCTCATAGGGCCTCTTCCAACACCCTCATATTGGAATTCAAGGTATGTGTTAAATTTTATAGATGATTTCTCAAGCTACTGTTGGGTGTATTTTCTCAAACTAAAATATGAAGTTTTTGAGACTTTCAAAGTGTACAAAGATTTAGTTGAGAATGCATGTGGGAAGAATATCAAGGTTATTAGGACTGAAAATTGAAAGGGGTATGTCAAAAATAATTTGCATCAGCTTTCTGAATAATTTGGCATCCAAATGCATCATTTTGTGCCCTACACACCACA
Source organism: Pseudotsuga menziesii (assembly GCA_001517045.1). Classification (NCBI taxonomy): domain Eukaryota; kingdom Viridiplantae; phylum Streptophyta; class Pinopsida; order Pinales; family Pinaceae; genus Pseudotsuga; species Pseudotsuga menziesii. The sequence continues at coordinate 146,988 of LPNX011066666.1, read as the reverse complement.
ACATAATGGTGTTGCAAAGCGCAAGAACAGATATCTCAAGGAGATGGCTACATGCATGATGGAAGAAAAGGATTTGAATCCTAAGCTATGGGATGAAGCTATAAATGTGTTGCATATGTGTAGAACAGATCTCCACAGAAATCATTGAAAGGAAAAACTCCATTTGAGACTTGGAGTGGTCACATGCCCAATGTTTCACATTTCGGGGTTTTTGGCTCAAAGGCTTGGGCTAGAATTCCTCCCAAGAAGAGAAAGGCATTGCAACCTGAAAGTAAGGAGTACATTATGTTTGGATATTCTAAATATGCAAAGGGATACAAGATCTTTGATCCCTCATCTCAGAAGTGTACAGTTCGAAGAAGATCTCGTGTAGGAGATTGAACTAGCTCAAGGGGAATGCTCAAATCCTCCACTCCATGATGATGTAAATGACGATTCTTCCACTGATTTTATTTATTCTAATATTGTTGATGATTAAGATAACATTAATTCATATCATGACTCACCCATTCGGCAAATTGGGATAATAAAACCATATAAGAAACCGATGATCTTGTTGGAGATCCACTAGACTCTAGGAAGACAAGACCTCAATTTCACAATGCTTTCTCTACTTGTGAATTGAATCTTTCAGAGAGATGCTTTATGATGTTTGGGTTTGATCCTCAAACATATCAGGAAGCATCACTTGACCCAAGAGGGAAAACATCCATGCAAGAAGAGTTCAAGTCTTTGTAAGACAATGAGACTTGGGAATTGGTTCCCTTTCCCTCCAAGAGGAAACTAGTGCAATGTAAGTAGGCCTATAGGACCAAAGTGGCTACTAATGTTTTTTGATATCAAGTACAAGTCGAGGTTGTTTTTAAAATGCTTCTATCAATTTGAAGGAGTGTACTATACAGATACATTTTCACCAGTTGCAAAGATGGACTCTATCAGGGTAGTTTTAGCCATTGTTGCATCTAAGCGATGGGAGGTTCACCACATGGATGTGAAGAGTGATTTTCTTCATGGTGACCTTCATGAGGATATCTATTTGCAAAGGCCTCAAGTTTTCATTCATGATCCTTCATTTGTTTGCAGGTTTAATAATTATCTCTATGGCTCAAGCAAGCCCCCAGGGCTTGGTCTGCCAAGATGGACAATTTACTGTTATCGCTTCGATTTGAAAGATGAAAATTTGAACCTAATGTATATTTGAAACATGTTGGTGATTCATTGCAGGTCATAGTATTGTATGTTAATAACCTTTTGATTACATGGAGCTTCACTTCTTATATAGGTTCAATTAAATCTTCATTACACAGTGAATTCTCCATGACTGACCTTGGATTGTTGAAACAATTTCTTGGCTTATAAATTAAGCAATCTGATGCAAGGATCAAGGTCATCCAACTAAAGTATTCTACAGACCTGTTATTAAATTTCAAAATGGTTAAATGTAAGGAAACCAAGTGCCCATTCCTTTCAGGAATAAAACTAGGTGATTTTGGTGCATCTCCATTGGTGGACAACTCATTGTACAAACAACTAGTTGGGAGCTTGTTATATATTACACACTCTCAACATGATTTGGCATATGTTGTAGGTGATATTGAAATATATATGTATGAGCCTCATGAGATCCATTGTAAGGATGAAAAAATAATCTTGCATTATGTGCATGGAACCAAACGCTTCGGGGTACACTATGTTGTTGGTTCTCCACTAGAAGTAGTTGGATTTACTTAGTCTAATTGGGCTGGGGATTCCATTGACAAATAATCCACTTCAGGTCATGTCTTCATTCTTTCACATGGTCCCATATGTTGGTCAAGCAAGAAACAACACACTATATCCTTTTCATCGGCTGAGGCCGAGTATAGAGGAGAAGTGAACGCACCTACATAATGTGTGTGGTTGCAAGGTATTCTTAGGGAACTTTGTTTTTCATTTGATTTGCCCACATCCATTTTGTGTGAAAATAAAACTGCAATCAATATTTTCATTGATCTAGTGCATATACAAAGCACCAAGAACATTGAGATACACATTGACTAAATCAAGAGCTTGGTGCATGAGTAGGTGATATCATTGCAATATTTCCCATCTGTAGAGAAAATTGTTGACATCTTCACCAAGAGATTCACACAGAAGGCATTCTCCTATCTGAGATCACTTCTTGGAGTGGGTGACACATGGTGATGATTGATATTCAATTTCAGATTTTGCTCCATGTCCATTTTAGAGGGTAGGTTTTGTTCCCATGAGGTTTTCCTCCTTACCTTGCTTGTAATGTCAAATAATTTTTTTTCAGAGGTGACTGAGCCTCAGTTTCTAAGGCCTCAATAATGCCTCCATAATATGATGTAATTACACAAAGTCGGGATTAATGGGGGTGTTAGAGCATCATACCACCTAGTACCATGGTCACATACACCTAGGACACACTTTCATTTCTCTTGTACTCATGTCATATGATCCAAACCTTGGTTATGTTGGTTTAGCAATGTATTTGTGTGTTTAGGACTCATAAATGCACCCAAGCTCCCTAATTTGACCATTATGGATGCACATGCTCCCACATTAGTGATTACTCAGTCCCTGTTGCGCTCTCCATCCCTTAAAACAGGGAAACTTGTTTCCTAGAGGCGCCCATGCTTGTATTTTGGTGGTTTTTGGCTAAATTTTGGACCATTTATTGCTTCCTAGAGCCACTCCCACTCATATGTGCACTCCACCATGCCTAGCCTACCCTCATTTATGTTCTACCATGCTCCATCCACATTCAAACTAGTATTCATGAGCGTTTGAGGTGGTTTGGGAGCTCATTGGTCCACCTAGGAGGGTTTTGAGGTCCAATCTAATCCTGCCACATGTATGCATCCAATTTTCCTCCAAAGGCTAACGATTTTCTCCTATTGTATTATAAACATGTTCCAGACATATTTACATGTTGGAAAGTCATAATAAACTATGTTATTAACACCATTTGTATGTGTTAATTTCACTCTTTTCATTATTTTCTGCTAATTTCTAAGTAATGTTGAATTCTGAGGATTCCCTTAGCTCCTAGATCTTGTTGTGAATCGTTTTTTCACAAATTTCCATGAGTTTCCAAAGCACATTGAAGTTGTAATAGAGAAGTTTTAACTGATTAATTTGGAATATAAACAACTGAGTATTAGAAATCCACGCACCTCCCAACCTTAGACAATTGTGTTCATCCCTCTAAACATAGTTGTCACCCCCAAGATAGGACCATGAACCCACAAGAAGATTAACAATCTTAAAGCTAGATACAAAATTTTTATGGTAGACATAGTAGGTTTAGGTTAGGTTATGGAATTTCCCCTCTTTCCTTGGTAGCTCCTTACCCCATCCATTGAATGGAATTCTTTTAAAGAAAATATTTTTTTCTTGAATGCAAACTTAGATCCNCTCTCTCTCTCTCTCTCTCTCTCTCTCTCTCTCTATATATATATATATATATATATATATCTTTTAATTAATTCACTTAACCACCCTTTAAACATAATCAAAGATTAAGATTAATCAAAAGTGTTTTAAGGTTTAACTAAGAAAAATAAATATTTTAGTGCTTTTTTTAATAATGTTTTTTATAAGGTGGATTTTTATTTATCTTATGAGGAGAAAACTTTAAAATAAACGGATATCTCAACATTTATCTATATACAAAGAAATACAAATAAATTTTAAATCAATTTAATAGAGAAGTGAAAACTTGGAATATTGGGATGTAAGTTTTGAGTTTTATAAGGATAAGTTAAAACTTCAAATAGTGGGGATGTAAGTTTTACGTGTTAGAAAGAGATAAGTGTGTGTGATGTGAGAGTGAAGAGATTTTATACTGGTACAACCATTTAACTTGTGGTTGGTGAACACTCATAGGTTACAAGTTAAGTGTCATGAATAAGCTAGATGTTACTTGTTCTCCAAGCTTCAACTACTTGCCTTCTTTAGTTAAATGAGTTTTCTGTCACTACTTATTTTCCATGCATGACCTACTAGTTATCCATGCATCACCTACCATTTATTTAATTGTTTATTTATGACCTACTTGTCTATGCCTCAACTACTTGCCTTCTTTAGTTAAATGAGTTTTCTGTCACTACTTCTTTTCCATGCATGACCTACTAGTTATCCATCCATGCATCACCTACCATTTATTTAATTGTTTATTTCAAATTTTGAATTTTGAATTTTGAATAACAAATTTGTAAAATCAATTTGGATAGGACACTTGCCTTGCCTCATCCACCTTCAATCTAGGAAAAAATTGATGGTAGTCAACCCTAAATTCTAAAATATAAACACCTATAAATGTAACAATTTTATATATGATTTTCAATTTGATGAGAACCAATTAACCGGCACACTGCACAATATATTGCACACGGGTCAGTCTCCCACCCAAAGATAGAAACAAGTATACCCACAAACTAATCCTCTTTATCAATTCTTTTCACTAGCCACATCCAATCTGAAATCGTGTAACTATTAGGTTGAAATCGTGTAACTATTAGGTTTAAGAAAAAAACCGAGGAGTTTAAATCCGGTTTCCTGAAGCTCCATTTTGTAATTAAACAGAGAGCCAACTTGAATCCTAGCCACCTCCGATTCTATTTAGATACAACACTAATTTTTCAAAGCTTATCTCCATTGTTGATGCTGTGCAGAACACTTCAAGAGTTTTATGCATATATTTCCATTACTCCACCTAATCATTTCCAAAAATGATAACAGCATCTAATAACAGGAGCAATGACAATAATAGTTTGGAATGACAAATTCATTTATATCACCTCTGAGGCGATTGAGGCGCAACTGGTTTGACAGTCGATCTCGATTTGGCGGACTATAGTACGGACTGTCGACCCGTTTCTAATAACACAGACGGCACGAGTTCTAAGACGGTAGCAGCCTGAGCCCCGGCCCGAGTGTTTGAAGTTACCTTGTTCCGCAGCCTTTGTATGACGCTACAGCTGACCGATGTTTTCTGTTCTTGCGGATGACTTCACAGAGTGACTTGCCACAGCGCCGTGAAAAGTGGAGTTTAGTGCAGTCACTTGTCTTTATTGTTTCTGTATAGCCGCTGATTTTATGCTGACCCTAGCGAGTCAGCCACATGCATCTTTTTTTTCAAATAAAGGAAAATTGTGCAGCAGTACTACGGTTTTTACAAAAGCCAAATTTGGCAGAGACTACTACTTCCGGTTTTTCGAAAAGCCAAATTCGGCACAGCAGTACTTTTTCCTGAAGTTTTGGGTTTATATATTTCCTCTCTCAAATCATTTTATCTTCATTGTTTTTTGTTTTTATATTACACTCAAACGGTTCTCTCTTCAAGTGTGTCACTTAATACTGAAGTCTCAACTCTTTTGTGTTTCTATATTACATTTCTCAAACGGTTCTCTCTTAAACTGTGCCACCTAATACTGAAATCTCAGTCAGTTTGAAATGTCAGTGCCAATCAATATAACTTTGGATTATAAACAGTTAATATCAACATACTTGGTAGACCTAACTTCCATCAACATTCTTGGATTATGGTTTGCTAGACTCAGAAGTTGCTATAACCTCTATGTGAACATTCTTATAACCTCTATGTGAACATTCTTGGATAATGGTTTGTTAGACTCAGAAGTTGTATAGACAATCAGATTTCACTTATATTACTTTTGCACATGTTTGACTCGCTCTTCAAAGAGGTTTTTGAACCTATGGACGGTCTTATCTAGTTAGAGGAGTATTAGTCACAACAACTAGTGGAGTCTGGTTATTACTCTCTGTTTTGATTGTCAGTTTTGTATGTGTGGAAATAGGCCGATGTATTGATATAACTTTTATTTTACAGCAGTGCTTGATTGTCTACACCAGTGTTGAAAAACTCTCCGAAAAATTGCCGACTTTTTAAAAAGTCACGACTTTTTCCCTAAGCCGAAAAATCGGCTGGAAAAAATCGCCACTTTTTCCAAAAAATCGCGACTTTTTAACTTTTCAAAAAGTCACAACTTTTTCCAAAAAATCGTGACTTTTTAACTTTTCAAAAAGTAGCGACTTTTTCCAAAAAATCTCCATTTTTGCTAAAATGGCTAATTTTCCAAAAAATTGCTATTTTAGTCATTTTGTTGTATACTAAGTTCTAACACCTTTCCTCTACCGTATAAATATTTCAAAACTTTGTTCTATTTGAAGATCAAACCATGCAAGGACAATCTATACAAAATATGTATCCGTTTATCAAAGATCACAATGGTAATTGAACTACTTTTTTCACTATTAGGGAATTTTTTGAGCAAACATATTTTGAGTGATCATCATAGGACATTGTAGGAAAAAGAGAGCAATGTTTCAAGTGGTAGATGAGTTAGGGCTAAATGTGAGGCTCATGTCGAAAATTCAATTTGGGAAGAGTGAAAAATACATGTATGATTTTTCGCCAATACAAAACAAGAAATATGTTTAATGGCTGACAACCAAATCGATAAAATATACCTTTCAAAAATTAGGTTTAAGTCATAAGATGGAGGGACAAATAAAAAGAATTTATGAAAACCTTATATAAACCTAATCATTGGAGTAGGGAAAAATATGAAGTATGAATGGAAAACTCAGGAAGAGAGCATTGATATTAGATAGCTAGATGCTAGTTTTCCTCGAATACATTTATATATGTGATGTCATGTTGTATTGGTTATCCACTTTTGAGTCCTTGATAGGACAACTATGATGTTTCATGATACAATATCGACTTTGATGTATCATTTTACATTTGGCATGACTACATGATGATGATATATATCAATGCTTTCTCCATATTTATGTTCCAATGTGTTTATTTGATGTCATTGTTGCTTTAAATGTTTAAAATTCTGAAGAAAAAAAAATGAATCTATTTTGTATTTTTTAATGTTTGTCGTTTTTTCCTGATTTTTCCCAATTTTTTCACTGATGTTGCTGAGAAGTTGTATTCAGGACCCTTCCCGACTTTTTGCCGATGTCGACTTTTTCAACATTGGTCTACACCTTTGTTATAATTGGTAAAGGCCAATGGACTTTAGTTATAATGGATGTCTGTAACTTAAAACAATCGGATATACCAACGATATATATGTATTTTGGATGACCATTTTATTCACTTATAAATAACAAGTTATAGTTTTTTTCATTTAAAAAAAATCAACATATTTGTAATAAAATATTATAGGGAAACATATCTTATAAAAATTAATTTTAATAGTTAAACAAATAAAATAAATATCATTAATTAAATTTACAAAAATACTAAAAATAACATTTTATTTAATAAAATTAATAAATACTATTTTCCTATTTTTTATTCTAAATTTGTGGAAATTCTTCTTTATAATTTTTATTACAGTTTTAATCAAATTAAACATCCTCCTAATATCAATTATAAAATATACCAATTTCATACTTAAATACATATTACAAAACCTGATTTTTATATACTTCTAAATTACAAAAAAAAAAAAATAATAAATAAACATATAAACTTCAAACTATGTCACTTGATACTAGAGTCTCAACTATTTTGTATTTCTATATTACATTTCTCAAAGTGTTCTCTCTTAAATTGTGTCACTTAATACTGAAATCTCAGACAAATGTCAGTGCAAATCAATATGACTTTGGATTATAAACACTTAATAACCACATACTTGGTACACCCAACCTCCATCAACACTCTTGGATTATGGTATGTTAGACTAGGTTGCTATGTGATTATTATTGAGCAAGCTAAAGGCAAGGTGAACATGTAAGTTGTCCATTTAGACCATTGGATAAATAGGATTTGATCTCTGATTCATATTACTATTACTTTTGCGAAGACAATCAGATTTCACTGATATTACTTTTGCACATGTTTATGGGGAGCTCAATGATTACAGTGACTCACTCTCCAAAGAGGTTTTTGAACCTATGGAGGGTCTTATCTAGTTAGAGGAGTACTCCTCAGAACATGTGACAACTAGTGGACTCTCGTTAGTACTCTTTGTTTTGATTGTCACTGTTGTAGATGTGGAAGCAGGTGGATGTATTGATATAACTTTTATTTTACAATAGTGTTTGATTGTCTACACATTTGTTATCTTTGTTATGATTGGTATAGGCCAATTTGCTTTGGTTATAATGGATATTTATGTACCAAGGATATATATATATTTTGGATGATTAATTTATTCAGTTATAAATAACAAGTTATAGCTTTTTTCATCTTAAAAAAATCAAAATATCTGTAATAAAATATTATAAGAAAACATATATTAATTAATTTTAATAGTTAAAAAATGTAAAATAAATATCATTAATTAAATTTATAAAAGTACTAAAAATAACATTTTATTTCATAATATTAATAAATACTATTTTTGTATTTTTTTATTTTAAATTTGTGGAAATTTTTTTTATAACTTTTAGTAAAGTTTTACTCAAATTAAATATCCTCATGATATCAATTATAAAATATACTAATTTCATATTTAAATACATATTACAAAAACTAATTTTCAAATACTTCTAACCTTCAAACTTTGTCACTTAATAATGAAGTCTCAACTATTTTGTATTTCTATATTACATTTGTCAAAGTGTTCTCTCTTAAAGTACGTCACTTCATACTGAAATCTGAGTCAGCTTGAAATGTTAGTGCCAATCAATATGACTTTGGATTATTGGATTATAAATAGTATATTTTGTATTTCTATATTACATTTGTCAAAGTGTTCTCTCTTAAAGTACGTCACTTCATACTGAAATCTGAGTCAGCTTGAAATGTTAGTGCCAATCAATATGACTTTGGATTATTGGATTATAAATAGTATATTTTGTATTTCTATATTACATTTGTCAAAGTGTTCTCTCTTAAAGTACGTCACTTCATACTGAAATCTGAGTCAGCTTGAAATGTTAGTGCCAATCAATATGACTTTGGATTATAAATAGTTAATATCAACATACTTGGTACACAGAACCTCCATCGACATTCTTGAATTATGGTTTGCTAAAGTAGGTTGCTATGTGATTATTATTGAGTGGGCTAAAGGCAAGGTGAACACGTAAGTTGTCCATTTAGACCATTGGATGAATAGGATTTGATCTCTGATTGATATTACTATCACTTTTGCAAAGACAATAAGATTTCACTCATTTATTTTTGCACATGTTTATGGGGAGCTCAATGATCACGATGACTCACTCTCCAAAAAGTTTTTTGAACCTATGGATGGTCTTATCTAGTTAGAGGAGTACTCGTCACAACATGTGACAACTAATGGACTCTGGTTAGTACTCTTTGGTTTGATTGTCACTGTTGTATATATGGAAACATGCAAATGGATGTATTGATATAGTGTTTGATTGTCTATATCTTTGTTATGATTGGTATAGGTCAATCTGCTTTGGTTATAATGGTGTTGGTTATAATGGATGTTTGTGACTTAAAACAATTGGATGTACCAAGGATATATATGTATTTTGGATTATCATTTTATTCATTTATAAATAACAAGTTATAGCTTTTTTCATCTTAAAAAAATCAACATATTTATAATAAAATATTATAAGAAAACATATATTAATTAATTCTAATAGTAAAAAATTAAAATAAATATCATTAATTAAATTTATAAAAGTACTAAAAATAACATTTTATTTAATAATATTAATAAATAATATTTTTATATTTTTTATTCTAAATTTGAGGAAATTCTTCTTTATAATTTTTATTAGAGTTTCACTCAAATTAAACATCCTCCTGATATCAATTATAAAATATACTAATTCATATTTAAATATATATTACAAAAAATAATTTTCAAATACTTCTAAATTACCAAAAAAAAAAATTTAATACCAAAGTCTCAGTAGTTTGAAAGGTTAGTGCCAATCAATATGACTTTGTATTATAAACACTTAATATCAACATCACCCAACCTCCATCAACATTCTTGGATTATGGTTTACTAGACTAGGTTGTTATGTGATTATTATTGAGTGGGGTAAAGGCAAGGTGAACATGTAAGTTGTTCATTTAGACCATTGGATGAATAGGATTTGATCTTTGATTGATATTACTATTACTTTGGCACAGATAATCATATTTCACTGATATTACTTTTGTACATGTTTATGGGGAGCTAAATGATCACGGTGACTCAATCTCCAAAGAATTTTTTGAAGCTATGGATGGTCTAAATATCTAGTTAGAGGAGTACTCGTCACAACATGTGACAACTAGTGGACTCTCCTTAGTACTCTTTGTTTTGATTGTCACTATTGTATATGTGGAAATAGGTGGATGTATTGATACCAGCGTAGATCCAAATCCTAGGCTCTATCAAGCACCGAGAGGGATCAAATCTCTCAAGTGCAAACATCTTCTTAGGTATCCATTGATTTGATTCAAACCAAAAGACACATCTTTTTATTTAAGGTCCACATATAATATTTTTAGTATTAATATTTAATATTATTTATGGCTGACATATAATATTTTTTATTTTGTTAGGAACAAACATTAAAACATGTTTCCCTCCTACAACCATGGGTTGTTTAGGAGGCCTTGCACATGGTCTTAAAACCATTTGCAAGGCCCTCCTAAACCATGGGTTCTTTAAGAGGCCTTGCACATGGTTTTAAAACCATGTGCAAGGCCCTCCTAAACCATGTACAATAAAACCATAAATCATGTGCAAGGCCAACCTTTTTTTGAGGATAATTCAATTTGTTATTTTTTATTATTTTGTTAGGTAGAAACATTACAACATCTCCCCCATATTGTGTTTTTTTCCTGACCCACATTTGTTTTTATGGATAATTAAATTTTTACTTTTTTATTGTTTTGTTAGGTAGGACGATTACAACATCTACCCCATATTAGATTGTTTTTTTGGCCAACATTTATTTTGGCTTATAATTAAAAAATTTATTTTTTATTAATAAAAATAAAGTTACGTAACGTTACATAATGTTACGTAACATTACAAGTCTTACGTAACTTTACAAGATCTCCCCCATACCGGGCTGTAGAGCGCCTCTCGGCGCAATTATAACTTTTATTTTACAGTAGTGTTTGATTGTCTACACCTTTGTTATCTTTGTTATGATTGGTATAATCCAATCTGCTTTGGTTATAATGGATGTTTGTGACTTAAAACAATCAGATGTACCAAGGATATATATGTGTTTTGGATGATCATTTTATTTAGTTATAAATAACAAGTTATAACTTTTTTCATCTTAAAAAAATCAACATATTTGTAATAAAATATTATCAAAAAACATATATTAATTAATTCTAATAGTTAAAAAATGTAAAATAAATATCATTAATTAAATTTATAAAAATACTAAAAATAACATTTTATTTAATAATATTAATAAATACTATTTTTGTATTTTTTACTTTAAATTTGTGGAAAATCTTCTTTACAATTTTTATTAGAGTTTTACTCAAATTAAACATCCTCCTAAATATACTAATTTCATATTTAAATACATATTACAAAAAATAATTTTCAAATACTTCTACATTGCCAAAAAAAAAAAACTTTTTTTAATAAATAAGCATATTTAAACTTCAAACTATGTCACTTACTTCTACATTGCCAAAAAAAAATCTTTTTTTAATAAATAAGCATATTTAAACTTCAAACTATGTCACTTAATATTGAAGTCTCAACTATTTTGTATTTCTATATTACATTTCTCAAAGTGTTCTCTCTTAAAGTGTGTCACTTAATACTGAAATCTCAGTGACTTTAAAATGTTAGTGCCAATCAATATGACTTTGGATTATAAACACTTAATATCAACATACTTGGTACACCCAACCTCCATCAACATTCTTGGATTATGGTTTGCTAGACTGAGAGGTTGCTATGTGAACATTCTTGGATTATGATTTGCTAGACTGAGAGGTTGCTAAAGGAAAGGTGAACATGTAAAGTGTCCATTTAAACCATTGGATGAATAGGATTTTATATCTGATTGATATTACTATTACTTTTGCACAGACGTTGATATTACTTTTGCACATGTCTATGGGGAATTCAATGATCAGGCTTCACTCTCCAAAGAGATTTTTGAACCTATGGATGATCTTATTTGGTTAGAGGAGTACTCCTCACAACAAGTGATGGACTCAGGTTATTACTCTATGTTTTTGTTGTGAGTGTTGTAAGTGTGGAAATAGGCTGATGTATTGATATAAATTTGTTTTTTCAATAGTGTTTGATTGTCTACACATATGTTATCTTTGTTATGATTGGTATAGGCCAATAGCCTTTAGTTATAATGGATGTTTGTGACTTAAAACAATGGGACGCACTAAAGATATATATTTATTTTGGATGACTTTTATCTACTTATAAATATATTTATTTTGGATGACTTTTATTTACTTATAAATAACAAGTTATAGTTGTTTTCATCTTAAAAAAATCAACATATTTATAATAAAATATTATAGGAAAACATATATTATAATAATTAATTCTAATAGTTAAAAAATGTAAAATAAACATCATTAATTAAATTTATAAAAATGCTAAAATTAACTTTTTTACTTAATAAAACTAATAAATATTATTTTCTTATTTTTATTCTAAATTTGTGAAAATTCTTTTTTTTTTTCTATTACAATTTTACTCAAAAGATTATACAATATACTAATTTCATATTTAAATACATTACAAAAACTAATTTTCAATTACTTCTAAATTACTAAAAAAAAATGTATTTTTTAAATAAATAAACATATAAACTTCAAATATCTAACTATCAAAATCTCTTAACTACAAAATGAGCACCTTCTCAATCCTCTACTTCAAAATGAAGACCTTTTTATCCCCTACCTTTATGGTTCAAACCATCCCTATGAACACCTTTTCCATCGAAATTTATAAATGCTAAAATGCAAACAATTATAATAAATACCAAATATTGACTTAAAATGAAAAATCATTAACTTAAATAAAATTTATATTTTATATAAATAAAAATTAAAGTCACTAAAAAGAAAAAAATATATATTTTTAAAATAACTTAAAAATACAAACTATATCAATGAATTTTCAACTTTACATAACTTAAAGTTAGATAATATCTCAATGCCATAGTTTACAATTATATAATATTAGAATGTTATGACATTTTAAAGTTTATTATTTTATTAAAAATAAATTTAAATAATTAGATTATTTTTATAAATTAAATAAAAAGATTTTGTTTTTCAAAAATTTATATGTTTTATTATAATTTGAACTTTAACCAGGTATAGTTTTAATAAATATTTTCTAAGGGTTTCAAATATTTAGGAATTGATATTTATGAGAAGCTTAATTGGAATTATAGTATAGAGAAAATGATTAATAAAGGGTGAAAAACTTATTTTGGTATTGAAAACAATTGTACATTGACAAACAAATCTTCAAAGCTTTTGATGTGGGAAAACAAACACTTGTCACTTTAGTTATCTTAGAGAAAGATTGAGCAAATCCAAAGCGTTTTATAACTTGTAACTTCAAAATTAAAAGCCATAATCCCTATCAAATTCTCCTCATAGCAATGGGTCTTTATCTCATTGAGAGCATTACTATGACTGGGTACATGATGTACAAGCACAAGATAAATAACATGGGAGACCATGCTACCTAGAATTGCTTCAAAATCTAGTAGAATTAGCATACAAAGTTAAGTTGTGGCATAAAGATTGTTTGGCTCGGTTAAACCATTGAGGAATTGACAAAAATATGGCTAATGTTAAAATTATTATTACATCTAAGATTATGGAGAAAATGTGGTGCCATTGGAAATATTTACAGGTTAAAATAAAATTAAGATAGGTCATTAACCCTAATCTAAAAGATGAAAAGTATCTTGTTTTTTCTAATTGCTTATAAGAAATAAAATAAAATATCCAAGATAAGAACCAATTATCACGAGCTCTTAAAACATTGTGGGAACCTTCTCTTAAAGTGCATTAGATTTTAGTTTCAAAATCTTTGTTGCAATATAGTCATTCCTAACCTTCCAACCTACTAAAATTAGAGTGAGATAGGAACACTTCTCTTCAAGTTTTTTTAGCATTAGAATGCAATTTTAAAGCAAACCAAATAATTCTCTATATTTTTCTCAAATCCCAATAAACCAAAAATTAACCACCATAGCCATCACCATTATGCTTAATCATTTTTATAAAAAATAATTCCATTATTTTTTATTCATTATAAAAAACATATAATAAAATTTTATATAATTTTTTTTAATAAAAAATAATATAATTATTTATATTTATTTCTGATATAAAAGTTTTCAAATAGCATCAATAAAATAAATATACATAACATTACAGTGGTAACGAAACTATTTTATAATATTATATAATTTTCTAAGTAATGATATACTATATATTATTGTTGTTGTGTAGTGTATAAAATAATTGAAGTTTTCTAAATATATCACTATTTTAAAGTGAATGTTTATATTGGTAGGTGTTTATATTTTAGAATTTGTGGTATATTAATACTTATGGTAAGTACTATAAAATTACACATTATTTATTCTCTCCACTGCAAATTATGCATTATCTATGTATGCATGTATAAGCTACAAGTTATTCATTTATAAACCATCTTTTAATTTTTCTTTTAGTTATTTGTCATGAATTGTTGTTATCCATTCATGAACTACTAATTTTTTTTTATATATTTTTATAATGGTTTATTCTGTTTTTCAAAGAACTACCACTTGTCTCATCCTCGTGCAATCTTGGAAAATAAAAGCACCTATCAATGAACAACTAAATATATCACAATTTAAGTGCCATGAACAAGTTATTTGTTACTTGTTTTCCATGCTTAGTTGTAATCACCTTTGTCTATACGTCACTCCAAGTTACCTTCTTTAGTTAAATGGGTTCTATGTCATTACCTATTATCCATACATAATTGTTTATTACAAGTTTTGAATGACATCCATAAAACCAATCAAAATAGTAAACTTGTCCCATCCTCCTTTAATTTAGGAAAAACATAGATGGTAGCTCATCTCAAATTCTAAGATATAAACACCTATCTTTGTAAAAATAATTGGGAGCTGATTCATGGATAACTAATGGTCTATGCATGATGCATGGATAATCGACACTTAGTGAAATGCAACTAGTTTACCTAAAAGAAAGGGGTGAAAAAAACATAGACAATGGGTGATTACAACTACAAATAAATACCAAATAACTAAGAACATTACAACTAGCACACCCACATAATTTGTGGTTGGATCATGTCTATAAGGATCAAATTGTTAAAAGATACTTATGTAATATAAGTTGGAGATTATTTTTTATTCCTCTTATCCATTTATCAACTATAACTTATTTTTTATATTCTTTTTCTTTTTATGTCACATTCTTCTAGTTATCTGTCATGAATGGTTGGTTATCCATTCATGAACTATGAATTATCCATGCATTGCTACCAATTATCTATTCATCACCTAGCTACTAGTTATTTTTTATATTCTTCTTTAATATGATAATTTATTTCGAATTTTGAAGGACTTTCATAAAATCTATTAAGATAGTGAAAAAACATAAACCTTAATCCACCCCAAATCTCAACTAAAAATGTCTATAGACTTAATTACATATTAGTAAAAAATAACTTTGCTAATTGATAGTTGTTAAGTAGTTAATTTTGAATAATTATTTATTCAATTTTGGAACATTGAGCTGAGGACTGATGGTAAGATGTAAGTTTGTTTAGAATGCCAATTTGAGAAAATAAAACCAACGAAAATGAGAAGCTGGGACCTGCGAGTAGGCTGCGACAATGTAGACGACAGACATGATTGAAAGATAATGAAAAAACTGCATGCACGAATCCATCATCCATTCTTATTGTATTTTAATGATGTGTTCGGATTCTGGAAACATGTCTCAAACACTCGTCTGCAAGCCGGGTGAATGGCCAACATAAATGAAGCACCCCCAGAATTGATATACTTGTTTTTATATTTTTTCACATTCCAAACTCAGCAATAATCCAACAGCCCATTTTTGCATGCTCGTTTTATTCTATATTTGACTATATTCTGTGGCCTCAAGCCTGAGTCTCATTAGTTAAACATCGGCTCTAAATCATGTACCTATTTTGTTTATAAGAAAGATCATTGTGCGGTGAATGACACCTTATTTCAATAATCTCACTCATTAGAACGCTTTAGGTTATTTTTCGTAACTATAGTTCATTCAACAGCTTTAACCATCGAAATCCAGACAAAAATTTCTAAAATAGTAACATCAAGGAAAGCAGGCGAAACTATCATCATCGTTTGTCTGGAATAAAAACATTAGTAACCATTGTTACAAACAAATTTGAGTCGTTTTTACAGTCAGCATGGAGTACATGGAAAGAAAAATCCCATTTTTAATCTTAACTATAAAAAAAAGAGATCAAGAAAAATATTACTTGTACTATATATATAATGGTCTAAGAAGTTCAAACTTAAGTAAGCCTTGAAGCAAACATTTATCTTCTCATCAAGTTGCTTTCATGCTCATAACCCAATGGGAATCTTTATCTTCTAGTCAAGTTGCTTCCATACTCATTATCCAAAGCTAACTTGAACTTTTATCTTCTCATTTCATGCTCATTACCTAAAACAAGACCATGATTTTACCTCTCAAAAAAACCAGAATTTTACCTCCAACTAACTAGAAGTCTAGCCGACTCCGTACTTCCCAACCCCATGAGGAACAAAAACCAAACCTGAAAGTTCACCCTTTCAGATAAATCACAAAAAGGACAGCCGACCTCACCCTAGACCAAATACACGATCACAAAAAGGACAGCCGACCTCACCCTAGACCAAATACACGATATACAGAAAGGAAAATGCCCGCAGATAAAGAAAAAAGGGGCTCAGAGCCACAGTGCTCCAGCTTCCTTCAAGAGCGGCACGAGAGACGCGTTTATGTGTGAAGCCATAACACGGTCCAGTCCTCCGATAAGCTTTCCGCCAACAAACACAGCAGGGACGGATGGGCTTCCGCCCAACAGCCTCAGCAGAGCATTCTCAATCTCCTTACCGCCGTGCTCCTCGTCCAGTTCACAGACGGTAGGATTGACACCCAGCCCACAGAAGAACCTCTTCACAACATGGCACATGCAGCAGGAGCTTATGCTGAAAACCACCACGGCGCTCTCGGAGACCAACTGATGGATTCTTTCCACCGGTGACATGGGGCTGCTCGAGGGCTGACTGGTCAGTTGTGGAGACGTTCGCCTACCATACGAATCCTTACCGAACTGATAAGCAAGAACGTGATACGGCATACTGTACATGTATTGCCTCCTAAGCTAACTATCTGGTTAACCGGGTAATGGGATGTGGATTCGGAAAAAGGATTCTACGACAACAAGTAAAGGCCAATGATAGAGGAGATTCGAACTTGGAATGTAAGCAAAGCAAGGTCGCTTAGGTAAAATGGCAAGGGACAGCGTCGTTACGCGCTGAAATGACAGTAAACGAGTGAAAACGAGGTGCGATGAGATGAATACCGTGGTTGGTTAATATACCCCACTTTGTCTCGTACAGCGCCTGCGCTGGTCACATTTACATACGGCTGGTTTGTTCTTTGATTAGCTCTTAATCACAATGTGGATCTTTGGTGAGAGTGTGAAGCATTTATCAAATAGGTAACTATGGCTAATGTTGTGTTCTTCTAATTTGAGTCCATACTTCAATCGCCATAACGTGTCGCACAAGCGTGGGAGGAGTGGCTTTCACTACACATAAAGGAGTTGATGGGATGGTGACTTCACAGATTACTAACATAGATTACTAACATGGATTAATGGATTAGGACCAACATAGATTGAGGGTATAGATTGAGGGTAGATTGAGGGGATCTATCAAGCACCTAGAGGATCAAAGCACTTGATAAAGTAGAAATGTTGAGGAAATGTGTAATCAAATATTTATGGTTTTAATTTATCTAATTTATGTTGTTTTATAAATATGCAATTCTAAATAATATAAATTTAATTTAAGCTTACATGTTATTTTTCATAATATTTTTTTATTTTTTTATAAAGAACACATGTCAACTTTAAGATGAGCATGGAAGGAGTTACGCTTCTCTCCCAAGATGAGCTATAGAAGAATGTACCTCTTATGTGCAATGACTATGTGGTGCAATGGATGGCAATGGCATCAATTGGGTCCCACAATGACTAGATATGTGGGCACCAAGCTATACTATATATGGCGTTGGCTTCCAAGATGCTACCATGCATATCTTTGTGCTCAAGTTCACCATGGTAGTATGAGGGGGCAGAGAGGATGATTAAGTAACAATGCTAAAAGTAGTAAACAATCATCATAGATTCATCCAAAAGGGGATCTACCAAGCAGCGAGGAATAAAATATCTCAAGGTGTAAACCTTTTTTTAGAGTGAAAGTGTTGAGGAAATGTGTAATTAAATATTTATAGTTTTAGTTTATCTAATTTATGTTGTTTTATATATATGTAATTCTAAATAATATAAATTTAATTTAAGGCTACATGTTATTTTTAATAATATTTTATTATTTTTTATAAAGGACACGTGTCAACTTTAGGATGAGCATGAAAGGAGTTACACTTCTCTTCCCAACTGGATTGTAGAATGCACCTCTTATGTGCAATGACTGTGTGGTGCAATGGTACAATGGATGGCACTCGCATCTATTGGGTCCCACAATGACTAGATATGTGGGCACCAAGCTATTAGGATGTATGGCCTAGTATGAGGAGGTAGAGATGAGGAATAAGTAACAATACTAAAAGTAGTAAACAACCACCATAGATCCATCTAAAAGGGGATTTACCAAGCACTGAGAGGGATCAAATATCTCAAGGTGTAAACCTTTTTTTAGAGTGAGAGTGTTGAGGAAATGTGTAATCCAATGTTTATGGTTTTAGTGTTGATGTAATTGTAACTTCGGAATGTATTCACGTGTATTTCTTATGTATTGTAATCCGATGTTTATTCCAAGATGTATTTGTAATGTACTTGATTCATGTCATGCCACGATGTTCCTATCGGGAGTTTCTATAATGTAAACAATTCATGTCAAGTCAAGGTGGGTAACCCTCCTATTCTCTAAGGATTAAAGTTCCTGCAGTTCTGGGGCACTAGGGTTTTTAGACTCTCCTAGAGAGGTTGTCCCTAGTAGGGTTTAGTCAAGTCAAGAATTAGTATAAATAGAGAGCTAGCCTCTCTATATATCACACACTCATCAACACTCAGTTGTACCGCATAGCTGAGGAAGAGAAAGACAATGTGTAATGTCTCGGTTTTGACCCCGTTGCATTAGATGTATATGATGTATATATTGTAAAGGATCATGGTGTGGAGCTAAAGGCCAAGGCCCCACCATTGATCGGTAATGCCATGTTTTGGATTTAGATTGTCACTGATGGTATATCGGGGCATGTGACATATATTATATTGGTCATCATGTAAATATACATCTATAATTAATTAAAATGAACACAACCAGCTACGGTCGCGGCAACTAAATCGAATGGGGCATGATTTTCCCAAGGATAAGGAGGTAAGGGGGGGGATTTGTCCAACTTTGGCCAAAAGGAGAAAAACCCATGTGTCTTATTCCCTTGATTTTATTTCCAACCACTCTCATTGAAGAATTACTACTGGTGATTGAAGCAGTGAATGATTTTGGGGGCTGGGGTGGCAGGACTGTCAGTCCTCACCCACACGCACACTCTACCCACGATTTTGGCTGTTCATCTCCTCACGCAGACATTCATCTTCACTCCACAAGTTGCAAAACACCCACGAACTGCAAATTCACGTCTTTCCTGTTGTTTGTGCATCCACGGACAAAAAGGGAGCTGTTTTTCCTCACGCAGGGCCTCCATTGTCTGTTCCTTTCCTTGCTAGGTCGGATTGTTTACCCACGCACGGGTATTCTTATGTTTTGGGCGCACATGGCGAGCTGAGAGCCGTGCTCTTGCATCCACGACTAACTGTGAAGGGCCATTCATGTTTTTGGCTGTCTCACAGACTATTTGGGTCATTTTTCCCTGCTGTGAGTTGTGCTCACTGATAGATTCGGGGCTGTAGTTTTCCCCATGTTGTGAATGTATTTACTGTTACGTTTGGGGGCTGTTGTAAATTCGAGTGAGAGTCATTTTGGCCGTGATAGGGCCAAGAATGACTCAGGAATTCATTTTCTTGTTTAGGCTGTGACAGCTGACTTAGTTGCTTGTGTGCAATGGTTGGTCTTCGGACTATGAGAGGAGCAGGGATGTTGGCTTAGTTGCTTGATAAACCTGGTGGCTGGAACCACACAGACAGAGCTAGAGGGCTAGCCTTCTTCTCCATCACCCCTGAATAGCACTAGAAGGGAATGCAGGGCTTGAGGGACTGTGTAGCAGAGAAGGGACTGATTCCTTGTGTTGGGTGTGGATGGGTGTCTTAGAGGTCAGGCTAGTTCTGGTGTAGGTGTCCTTGGCTCTGTAATGAGATCACCAGCTTAGCAATCTGCCTTCTCCAACTCCTTAATGGCCTGATAAACCCAACTCTGTTGGCTTGGCTGTGTGTTTTGTACATCCCTGGCTATGTGTAAGCCTGCTAGTTCCCTTATTCCTTGGAGAATCATGCCCAGCTCGGGGGTGGCAGCGTTGCTGAGAGATTAAGGAGCACGCTAGCCTATTGTTGGGTGGAACGTTGCAGCGACGTAGCTGGTTGCGGAGCAAAGCTTTCATAAGATAAGTGATCTTGTGTATTTTACCTCCACAATTCTATATTTACTGTTAATGAATATGAAATGAACATGTTGATAGAATGCTTGGTTGAATGAATGTTGTTTTCCACTGTGTCTAATAGATAATTGCATCTATGCATGATAATTTCTCATATGTGCATAATTAAGTTCAATGCATATGTTTAAGCATTCTGTTTCCAGCAATTTTTAAGCCTGTACATGTTCATGGGCGGTTAGCCCGGTCTGATAAAGCTAGTAGTCGCATCCTCTACGCCGGTCGGAGGCATGGGGACACAACACACTGGGGCAAGGAAGAAAGCGGTTACTCTTGTCGGGAGATCATCTTACTATTTTGGGGTTTTACTTTTGGTGTTGATTCTATCTCTGAGGAAGTTGCAGGGTTTTCTCCATTTATGGTTTCCCCGAGGAAAAACACTGTGTTCATTGTCTCTTGTGTTTGGTTGCTTTGCTTGTTGTTCTCTCAGTTAAAGATCCTAATGTTATGCTAGCTTAATGTTAAAAATCTAACATGGTATCAGAGCTAACCTGAGAAGAAGACACTGTGCAGCTGTGAGAATTAGGGCTTCCTATTTTGTGGATCTCTCTCCACAGATTTTTAGCAAAAGTAGGGTGGAATAACTCTCCTCCCTAGGGCGCATATTTCTGTCGAAACATAATCCATTTTTGATGTTTTTCAGGTTTGGACCCGACGCTGCTCCGGAAATTAGGGATTTTCACAGAAGAAGAATTTTCAGTGAGCCTAGGCCTGAATTGATCTCCTCCCCAAAATTGAAGTTAGGGATCAAATTCAAAGCATTTGGATAGAGAGAACTCTGGAAAATTAAAACCCTAATCTGCTCCAAAACCAGCACTGCAGGATTTTAGCTCCAAATCCAGATACGGCATCTTGACCTAGTAAGATCTAAATCTTTTATATTTCCATTTGAGGTTCTCAGTTAAAGATGTCTCATCATACCAAGCTTGATGACAAGCTTGAGGGAGCTGATAACTTTCGAGCCTAGAATTATAGGATCTCCCTGGTCCTGGAAGAAAATGAGTTGGACTCCTATATCAATGAGGAGGTTCTAGTTCTAGAGGGAGATGAGGCTAAGGCCTTACACAAGAATAAGTTGGTTATGGCAAAGAGGATTCTTGCTGATTCAATCAAGGATCACCTCATACCACAAGTGTCCTCCCTGAACACACCTAAAGCTATGTTTGATGCCCTAACAAAATTGTTTGAAGGGAAGAACATAAACCGGAAGATGACTCTGAGAAACCAACTGAAGAATGTGAAGATTCAGAATGCAGAGACCATCCATCCAGTCTTACTTCACTAGATTTTCTCAGATCAAGGAACAACTGGAAGCAGTAGATGAAGAAGTGGAAAATGCAGAGATTGTAATGACCACCTTGAATGGTCTCCCTAGGACATGGGACTCTTTCATTCAAGGGATCTATGCCAAAAAGAAGTTAGTCAAGTTCAGCAGACTTTGGGAAGAATGTTCACAAGAAGAAGCTCGGATAGCAGCTCGAGAAGAGAATATGGGAAGTGAAGATCAAGCTCTCACAGTTCAATCCAAGAAACCTAGAAGGGACCATCATCATCATCATTCTAAAGGTAAGAACTCTTCTCACAAGAAATCTCAACTCAGATGTTATACTTGTGATGAAATAGGACACTTTGCAAGAGATTTTCCTAAAAGCAAAAGGAACTCTCACAAGAAGAAAAACAACAAAAGAAGACATCATGCTCATGCTGCAGAGGATGATGAACCTTCCGCAAAGAAGACCAAATATGGAAGTGAAGATTCTTCAAGTGATGAAGAATATGTT
Organism: Pseudotsuga menziesii; assembly: GCA_001517045.1. NCBI lineage: Eukaryota > Viridiplantae > Streptophyta > Pinopsida > Pinales > Pinaceae > Pseudotsuga > Pseudotsuga menziesii. The sequence continues at coordinate 124,347 of LPNX011066666.1, read as the reverse complement.
TTGATTTCCGCTCTCACGAGAAATATCACACATGGAAGCAATGATTGGCTTATATATAGTGGGGCTTCCAAGCATACGACAGGATTCAAGGAGTCATTTGTGAGACTATCAGAACATGAATCACCTCACAAGGTGAAGCTCAGAGATGACTATCAATATCCAATAAAAGGTAGTGGGGAATCCTCCTATAAGATAGACTCTGGAAAGTCTATGACAATGAAAGAAGTATTGTTTGTACCAGGACTAAAGAAGAACCTTCTCTCCATATCTGCATTAGATGCAAAAGGAATGAGGGTTGAATTTATAGATGGTCAAGTCATCATGTTTCCAAAAGGAAAGACTATCAATGATGCAGTAGTGATTGGAGAACAAGAAGGAGGATTGTACAAATTAAAGGGCCATCCAGAACAAGCCTTGGTCCATGACACAGTAGAGCCAAATGAGCTTTGGCATAGAAGGATTGCACATGTGCATTACAGAGCACTACCACTTGCAAGCAGAGTTGTTGAAGGTCTTCCAGAAATTCAAACAAAACATGACGGGGTCTACAAAGGATGTGCAAAAGGAAAGAATACAAAGAAGACATTTCCAAGTAGTGAGAGCAAGGAAAAAAGAATCTTGGAAATCATCCACTCCGATGTATGTAGTCTAATGTCATCAAGTTCACTAAGTGGGTATGTCTACTATGTTTCTTTTATTGATGATTTTTCTAGGAAGACATGGGTTTACTTCATGAAAAACAAAGATGAAGTATTCAGCAAGTTCAAGGAATTCAAAGCCTTGATCGAGAATCACACTGAAAAGAAGATTAAGACCTTTCGATCAGATAATGGCGGAGAATTCACATCAAATGAATTCAAAGAGTTATGCAAAGACTCAGGGATTAAGAGGGAGTTGTCCACTCCTTATAATCCACAACAGCATGGGATTACAAAACAGAAGAACAAAACTATCATGGAAGCTGCAAGAGCTATGCTTCATGATCAAGATCTTCCTATGCATCTTTGGGCAGAAGATGCCAGAACAACGGTGTATGTACAAAACCGTACTCCACATAGAGTACTTGAGAATAAGACCCCTGAAGAAGTCTTCTCTGGCAAGAAACCAAAAATCAACCATCTCAGAATATTTGGCTGTCCTATGTACATACACATTCCAAAAGAAAAGAGAACAAAACTAGATCCTTTAGGAAAGAAGGGTATATTTGTGGGATACTCTGAAATCTCGAAGGCTTACAGAATATATTTCCCAGGATTCAAGAAGATTGACATTAGTAGGGATGTGACATTTGATGAAGATACAGCTTACAACAAATCTAGAAAGAAACCTACTGAAGAACCTGAAGAAGCAGAAGCACCTAGAATTCATGACACAACCATGAATGAAGAAACTCAAGAAGAAGATCAAGAATTTTAAGAACCACAAATACCTATAGATCCACCTCAGGAGAAGAATCCTCACAAGAGAAAATCTGCTTGGGTACGAGAAGCTATTCAAGGTGCAGAAAGATATGGGGCTCCAGAAGAGAATCACAGCTAAAGAAAGAGGACCAGATCCTGCTACGGATATGTAGCATTACTATGTGATTTCATCGATAAAGAACATATTAGCACCGGAATTGAGCCCAAAGGTTGCGGAAGGCCCACTCTCGGGTAACAGCATAACCACTTTCGAAGAGAGAACTGGCCTTCTACTCTTTCGAGAGGGATCTCTCGCCAAATGTTAACAATGCCAAAGATATATACACAAGTGAAACTATAAATTGTTCGTGAAATTGGTTGAAACAAAACACAGCACCATTGGGTGATGGATTCAAGATATACAACAAAAATAATCATAACTTAAATGCAAGCGATTTCAACACAAAGGCAAGATAGCCACTCGATCACAGTCGATTCATAATTGTCTGGTGGAAAGGACGAACATGAATAGACCATCAACACAGAGCATTGCAAAGAATGAATTATGTATCAACTTTAGAAGAAAACTTTGGTGAATACCTGAAACAACAGATGGATCATAGCAAGTATGAATTCCGAGATATTATACCCTAAGTCTCAGATATGAAAGAAAACAAAACGGGAGAGATATACTGGAAAAAACATTCACATAAGAAGGGAAATAACAGACTGTAAGTACGAACAACACATGAATCCCTATATGCAAACACTGACCTCGGCTCTACAATTGTATTAAAATTCTCTTGAAAAAAACACACAACAAAATTACAATGGTTTCAACCCCTTCTCCTTCTTTAGGAGGTATATTTATAGTATTTGGATTTCCCAAAGCGACATTCGGGAATCAAAATTTGTTACAATAGAAGGACATCTTCTAACAGCCTCTTAGGTGGCATAATGGATGCGACTTGTACGAAATGACCAGACAATGAAATGTGGAACACGGAAAGAAAAAGGCACGAGAGCATCCCATACTTCCATCTAGCGGGTGATGACTGTATAAACCCCTTCGAGAGAAACGACCGTTAGGACGGGCGTGTAACACCGGGAAAATTGTTACCTAGAATATTTCACCTTCTATGGACAGTAAGGTGTTCCACTGGTCTGAATGGTTTATATCCAGAACAAATGAAGGACAGAGATTGAAGAACCTCCCTGGATGCCATAAATACCTGAAATGTGATGCTTCGATACTAACCCTGTGTACCTATAATCATCTTAACACGCAAACACATCAAAGCTTCTAGAATATAATCTACTGATCCATGTTAGTGAGTAAGGAATTGTTGATGCCTGGAAATTCGCAGGCGGCAACACTGAGGGATTCTCCCCAATCAACGTTCCCAACTAGCCCGTTGACTGTTTGGTATAGGGAATCCGTCCGGTTTTACGGTCCGGCTACCGTAGGTCAGAGTAACAACAAGGGTTTACCAGTTGCGGTCCGACCCACCGAGTTTTTTGTATTTTTGACTTAAAGGAATGAAATGCAAGTGCCTAACTAAATGCAGAGCGATCAAGATGCAGGGAGCGATCACAATGTGATGCGTAGGTTCTTACCTCTCGTCTTATGCTCGCAAGCAACCGAATCAGATACGATAAGAAATAAACTAACTATCTAATCTATCCCTAGGGAGCAAGGTTATCATCCTGGGTGAGCAATACATCTTGCACATGCATTATGAAGAATCACAGATAGCTGATGTTTCTTTTAAAACACATGAACACTTACAGATATTTAAATAACCAGATAGCCGATCATTTTATAACAACAATAATTGCTCACAGTGGAAAATATCAAAAAAAAAGATACCGAAGAACATTCAACAAGAACATAAGTTCAGGAAATTAAACATTCTCATAGTAAATGAAACACCGCTGAAAATGAAATAGTTCCTCTTCAACATTATTCATTGAGTCGCATTGATACATTCCATTCTACTCTCTCCAATAGGTAAAAAATTGCAGTTTCCTTTGCAAAACGAAGTAGTTCCTCTTACAAGCAAACATTTACAAAATTTTCCAGGGGAAAAAGCCCTGTCTCAATCCTAGTTTCAGATATTTAAAATACAATTTGAGACCCTTCGGCTGCCTCCTCTCTCCCCCTCTCAGCTTCCCAACGCTTCAAATTCTTCTGCGAGCTATTTAGTAACTGACAGCTCTTCAAGCTCTAGCTCTTCGTTGCCATTCATGCTGTCTTTTCCTTCTGGACGTTTTGTCAATCATTTTTTTTTTGTGAGCGTTTATCTTCTGGTCAATAATGGATAGGTTTTCCTATTCCATGCCTCTGTCGTTTGCTTATTTTTTCCTTTTCTCCATTTTGTCTTCCTTGTGATTGTGCCAGTTTCGGTTCGAGCAAGCTCAGTCTTCACCTAGGGTCGCCACAGCAGTATATCGAATTCCTCCTGCAAATAATTACGGTGCATTATTTGTTGCGAAATGGGGTTTTAAACATTAACATCTTATGCCATGAATGATAAATTCACAAGAAACTAGCCAGGTGCATCCGGGCAGAGTCTCGATTAATCTTTGGGCGGGAAAGTCATAAATCGGTAGTCGGCAAGCTTTGGAATCGGACAAGGACAAGACTTCGGGAGCTGCAACGGCAGAGGATTATAGCGACCGGGTGAGCAAAACACGGCGAAAAGGTTTAATCGGACGTTGGCGGGAAACTTCATTAATCGGGCGTCGGAAGGATGATACATTGGGAGCTGAAAGAATCTCCCAGCCAAAACGGTGGATGAGCCAAGGCTGGAGACATAAGCTAACCGCGGGTGGGGAAAGGACCAAATCGGACGTCAGCAGATACTCACATCGGCAGCTCAGTAGCTCTCCCCAGCCGCAACGGCGGGAGGGTGTAAGCTATGGTCTAGCGATTTAAGGACAAAACGAATCGGGCGTCGGAGGAATCCAGGCTTCAGACGAATAAACAATCTTGGAGCCGCAACGGCGGGGGGGGATGGAACTTTGCAGCTTCCGATCTAACAACGAAAAGAGGCCTGATCAAAGGAAAAATCAACAATTAAAATAGCGTTAAGGGTCAACTGCAGCCAAAGTCGTTTTTCCTTCGCGAAGGCTGCTCTGAAGCACAAGATTTTACTTCTCCACGGCCAGAAATCCATGACTTAACCGAAATTGAACATGGGGAACATAAATCCGTGGGCATCCAACTTCAAAGTAAAACAAAAGAAGACACGCTCTAGAGTTCCAAGAGTTCAACGATCAAACTGTGCGAAATAATGAGGAGGGGCCCAGAAATTAAAACATTAATTTGGGGGAGAACAGTTGTGGCAGCAACAACTGGCGATTACCTGGTGAACCTACATCTCTGGGTGATTTTTCTTTGAGTGGCAGACTGTTTCACAACAAAAATGCATCAAATGAATTCTTCTAGCTATCCAGATGGATTTCCCAATCAACAGAAGTGTGGATCTTAATCATTGATGATGGTCCATTGGATAAAAGGAAAACCGAGACCCTCAAGTCCAGATAACTATGCTGAGGCCAGGGTATGAGTTTCATTATTACCTGTTTTCAGGTAGCTAACAGTGTGGACACCACGGGGTTATAGCAGGTAGTAAACAACAATATTCATTTGTTCCTCGTTCCCATGCCATTTTAACACTTTTGTGCTTTTGGACTTTTGTCCCTTTCATCTGAGTCCTTCCGTACGCCTTTCTTACTGAATTTTAATTCAGGATCCTCTATCCCATAGTGCCCTTTTGTGTGAGTGGTGTACTTTAAGTTTCAGCTCACGGACGGAGAGGATCTTTTGGCAATTTAGTATTTATGATTCAGCACTTGCTTCGATTTATGATGCTTTTATAGAAGTTTTGACTCTTTACTTGCCTTTTGGCATTTGTTTCTTGGCATGGGATCATTTATATTTAATACACTGTTCACCTTGCTTCTGCCCATGGGTCCTTTACTGTCGCTCCTTAGAACATTTTAAATGTGACGTGGATGGAGCCCCGACATAGTACTCCAGACTCTTCGAATCCGGTCTAATTCACAGGGGTTAAGCAGGACTTCAATGCACACAACATTTTACTCGAGAAAACCGTTAGGCTGGAAGAAATCTTTAGCAACACACAGGCTAACACTCAACGTATTTGATATTCCCAAAAGACCTTAATATCCTCCAAACAACCGCAAGTTCGTTCCCCTTATTGAAAATCAAAAACTTAAAATTAAATCGAATGAAAGCATGGCTCGAAAACAAACCCACAGCTTATTTATATACAAGGCAGAAAAAATCAAAGAAACTCAAGAAAGGTAAGGTTTGAGAACCAAACCATTAACTGGAAAGTTCTCTTCCCATCCCTGTAAATCTTGCAGCTTATATGTACCAGGGCCAAGTTTGGCTACAATCTGAAAAGGGCCTACCCATAACTGCTGGAACTTGGTATGCTTTCCTTTCTCATCATGGGGGTGATCCAATTTGAGGACTAAGTCTCCTGCCTCAAAGTCCTTTTTCCCAGCTTTATGTTTGTCAAACCATCTCTTAACTGACTCTTACCACTATTTAAAACATTCTCTAGCCTTGGATCTGGCCTCTTCTGCCTTCATGAGATTATATATTCTTATTTGGAGAACCTCATCATCCGACCCCCTAGACTCTTGAGCTAGTATGGAAGATGGCATCATGATATTGGGAGGCAGGATAGCTTCCTTACCATACACAAGGGTATAGGGTGACACTCCTATTGCAGACTTGGGGGTGACTCTGTCAGCCCACAGGGTGTTGGGTAAGGATGAGTGCCAACTTCGCTAGTTTTCTATGACAGTCTTCTTCAGGATTCTAATGAGGTTTTTATTGGAGGATTCAGCCAGGCCATTCCCTTGTGGATAGTAGTTAGCAAAATAATGTAATTTTATCGCTTTATCATGAGCAAATGCAGTCAATTTAATTGATGAAAAGTATTTGGCATTATCAAAAACTACTGAAATTGCAACTCCAAACCTGGTCATGATATGATCTTGTAGGAAGCTGATGACTTCGTCCTCGTTGATCTTACGCAATGGGATAGCTTTGACCCAGCGGGTGAAATAATCAGTCGCAGTGAGAATGTACTTGTGCAGCAGGGAAGAATTTGGTTTTATTTCCCCGATAATGTCCAACCCCCATTGTTCAAATGGTTCTGTGATCATAACAGGCTTTAGGGGTGCGGCTGCCTTGGGCTATCTTCCACCACACCTTTGACAAATATCACATTTCCTGACATGTGCATGTGCATCCTTGAAGAGTGTAGGCCAATAGTAACCGGCTCTAAGGATTTTGTGGGCTGTAGTGTCGCTGGAATAATTCCCCCCAGCCGGACCGTCATGTAATTCTGCCATTACTTTCTTTGCATCTTCCTTTTATAAACACCTAAGGAGAACCCCATCATAATTCTTTCTGAATAACACTCCTTCAACAAGATGATAGGAGGCTGATTTGAGATGCAGAGCTCTTCTTTGTTTGGAATTCCAATGTTCTGGTAATATCCCCAACTGTAAGTAATGCACAAGGTCCCTATACCAGGACTCAGGAGCTGTAAACAGAGGGCATACATCCATTACATGCAATTCGGATTCCTATTCCAATGCTTGTTCTTCGTTGTTTCTACTTCCAGTCATCAATTTGCATAGCCCTTGACCTTTCACTATAGTAGCCGGTTTGAATTCAAGGTCGTATTCTTGAAGGGCTGTTACCCAGTTGCCCCTTCTTTCTCCCAACTCTTTCTGAATGAGAAGAGATCTTATTGCTGGGTAAGGGACTATTACCTTGGTCCGATTTTTTAATATATAAGGCCTGAAAAGCTTCACTGCCTTAAATACTGCGTAAGCCTGCTTATCAATGGCTGGGTAGTTTAATTCAGCCCCTTGAAGCCCAGTGCTCATGAAAGAGATTGGGAACTCATCACCCCCGTCCTCTTTTTGTGTAAGCACGACTGCCAATGAATCATTGGATGCAAAAGTGTGCATAATGAAGTCTTTATCAAAGTCTGGACTTTTCAGGGAGGGCGCATGGGCAACATCAGTCTTGATTTGTTAAAAGCAGTCTTTTCAGTTTCAGTCCACTTAAACTGTGCATTCTGCTTGACCATCTACTGTAGTGGCTTGACAGTCTGAGCAAAATCAGGCACAAACCTACGCACGAAGTTTATTGTCCCCATGAAGGATTGCATTCCTTTTTTATTATGGGGCATGGGGATTTGTTCAATGGCCTTGATTCTTTCTGGGTCTATAGATATACCTCTCTTTGAAACTATATGCCCCAGTAATTTTCCTTCTGTGACCGCGAATACGCACTTCTTAGGATTGAGGGAAATGCCATACTTCTAACAGCGCTCGAAAATTTGCTTTAGGTGGAACGCGTGCTCCCCTCTTTTCTTTGAAAATATTTTGATATCATCAAGGTAGACCACCACACTTCATCCAATCAGTCCACAAAAATCTATGTCCATAGCTCTCTGAAATGTCGCACCAGCATTAATCAGTCCAAAAGGAATTCTTCTATATGCGAAAGTTCCCCATTTAGTTCTGAACGTTGCCTTCATTCTATCTTCCTCGGCCACTAACACTTGGTTGTAGCCAAAGAATCTGTCTAACAATGAGAACAATTCAGAACCAGCAACCATATGTAGCAATTTCTCCATGGGAGGCACCGGATAGTTGTCTTTGTCTGAGGCGCGGTTTAAGTTTCTGAAGTCCATGCACAATCTGATTTCTCCCAACTTTTTTCTGACCGGCACCAAATTTGACACCCACTCTGAATGTTGGACTTTAAAAATAATCCTAGCGTCCAACAATTTTTTCACCTCGCTTTGAATCAGTGGCTCCAACTTGGGGTGCATCTTCCTTAACGGCTGCTGATATGGCTTGACACCTGCTTTAATAGGGATGATATGATTAATAATGCTGGTGTCGTAGGTCTTCAAATCTGCGTAAGTCCAGGTAAAGACATCTTTGTACTGCTTGAACAAACTGACAAACCTATCCCTTTCGGCAGGTGAACAACATTTGCCGAGGTTCACAAACTTAGGATCCGTCTCAGTCCCCAAGTTTATCAATTCGAACTGCAAGGTTGAGCTGTGCGTCTTTACATTAGCGGGTCTTCAGAATTTTTCATTCAAGTCAAACATCTTCTCTAATGTTCTGACTCCTTTAGGGACGAAATTGGCAAATTTCATCTCGTCTTGGTGTTTTTCATCATCAATGATCGCTCCTTTGAATACATCCTCATTGGTCAAACATTCTATGATTTGCTGGTCATCATCGAACACCCTCAGATTGGTGATCATATCTGGTACGGAGGGCCTGAAAAGTAATTCAATAGAACATCTATTATTAGTGGGTACCAGCCTGGCAGCTGATGTGGCCAAAAGATCAGCGGCCGCATTTTTCATTCTTGGGATTGAAACAATATTGAATGCACG
>LPNX011066666.1:80388-115113 GCA_001517045.1 Pseudotsuga menziesii | reverse complement strand
CGTCTGGTATATCAGCCACCACGATGTTGATAACTTGGCATACTTTGTCGTTTGATGACAGACGAATTAGAACGTCCTCCATTTCACCAATTACCTTAACATCTGTCCTATCCAATGGCACCACCCTCCACGTGGTTGGCTTAAACTGCCCATTGATTTTCTTACATACTGATATGGGCATGACATTAATTGACGCCCCTGAGTCTACTAGACAATTGTGAACGTTATGATTAAAAATTTCAAATGTCAGGAGGAAGGGTGGCTATTTAGTTTTAGACTTACCTCCAGTGCTAGCTTCTCCAATTTCTTCTTCGTCCCAAGGCTGATTATCAGCGGGCAGCTTTTCTTCTGACGTTTCAAGTGCCTTCAACAACTTTTCTTTCTGCTAGGGTACTTTGCACATTTCAAACAGTGGGACATTTGCCTTTATCTTCTTTAAATCTTCAACAAAGTCATATTCAATTTGTTTTTTAATGGACTGAGATTTATCAAAACTCACCCTCTCTTCGTTTGGCTTGGGCAACATTCTGTCCTGCTTGGGATCTTGGATGGTAATAGTGAATTCTGGAACCTTATCAGCCAAGGATTTATCTCGAAATTTTTTCTTGATGTTTCTTTGCAGCCTTCTGATCTTTGGAAGTAAAAGACTGTCATCACTAATCGTCCCTTGGCTTCTAGTTGTCATGTTAGCTTCCCTGACATCCTTGTGTCCCTGAGTATTTTCATCTTCTGCATCGAGCAAGGAGACAGAATTCCATAATGCTATGGTCTCTTCTTCATGTCCTTTTGTAGAGGTAGAAGCAGCACTTTCTTTCTTTTCATCATCCTCTTCTTCCATTAGTCTCGAATCTAACATCTAATTCATAACTAACGTCATTGAATTTATCCATTGCGGACAATTCCTTTCGGAGTGAGGCTGCTGGTGAAAGGTGCAGAAATTTTCCATCCCTATCTCTGTCAGGTTCATAGATGCAGTATTGTGAGGAGGAGGTTGGGACTGATTGTTCTCCTCCCTTTTCTTATAATAAGGCAGGTAGAACTTCTGTGTTTCCTTCTCTTTTTCCAAGTCTATGATCTTATTAGACATCTTTTGCATCATTTGGCCATATTCTCCAAGTCTGGTGACTTTTCTTCCTTAGGCTTATTGAACAGTAAGGTCTTCCTTCCTACGCCTCTTTCTCCCGATTGTTCTGGATAGTCTTCGATACTTTCTCTTTCTGCTTCCACCACTTCTGCTTCTTCGTAGGTCTCTTTCAAAGTAGGCTTGGCCCTACCTTTAGCAAACATGGCCAAATTTGGACCCAAAGCTGAAGTGTAGTACTCAATTAGTACTTTATCTGAAGGCTTGTCTGTTTCGGAAATTTTTTTTAGATATGCTGCAAACCTTTGCGTGAAACTATGTACCTTTTCTTTTTTCTCATTCTTCAAAGCACACAGTCATTTCATGAGGGCCGCATGAGTCTTTTGAACTGCATACTTACTTCTGAAAATTCTCTCAAAAGTATCCCAATCCGGGATAGAATTAGCAGGCAACCCAAAGTACCAACATGTAGCAGCTCCTTTGAGGGTATGCGGGAAAAGTCTGCACACTACATCCTCATGTTCCCCAACCCTCAGACCTTCTATTGCCAAGTAGAAACTTTGTAGGTGATTGTCCACTAGGATCTTCTCATTGGGGTCAAATTAGGCAGTAACTTCTCAAAGGCTTGAGGTAGGTCATGCAAAGGGGGAGTCAGGTTTAGGGGTGACCTGGCTTTCCATGCAGGTGGTGGATTAGGTGGATTGGGAGGAGGTTGGTTGGCGTTAACACCGGCCATGAGTTGAGGTGGAGAGTGCAGAGGGGAACCAACAGGAGTGTGAGGAGGTGAACCAATAGGGGTGTGAACAGGAGAACTGTAAGGGGTGTCTGGGCCTACTTGGTTCAAAGGCAATTCAACTTCCTGTAAGGCGGTTTCCACAAGTTATTTCCAGTCTCCAACCAAAACTGAATCTTCTACTATAGGACGGTCTTTCTTCTTGTACTCTCTTCTAGGCAATTCGTGGATAATCGGCAACCCTTCAATCTTCTTTACATAAGCACGGGTATGTCTTCTCAGATCGTTAACAATTTCGTTGCGAACAGGATATAAATGTTCTCTGTTTTCTTCTTCCGAAATTGGATTACGCGGTCCACTACTTTCAGAATTGTAACCAGCGGAATAATATCGGTAAAATGGGTTTCCTCGGCCAGCCATGCACTGGCGGCCCTCCTTCTAGTGCCAAAACTGTTGAGGCCTGGAAATTCACAGGCGGAAACAGTGAGGGATTGTCCCCAATCAACGTTCCCAACTAGCCCGTTGACTGTTTGGTATAGGGAATCCGTTCGGTTTTACTGTCCGACTACCGTAGGTCAGAGTAACAATAAGGGTTTACCAATTGCGGCCCGGCCCACCAAGTTTTTTGTATTTTTGACTTAAAGGAATGAAATGCAAGTGCCTAACTAAATGCAGAGCGATCAAGATGCAGGGAGTGATCACAATGTGATGCGCAGGTTCTTACCTCTCGTCTTATGCTCACAAGCAACCGAATTAGATACGATAAGAAATAAACTAACTATCTAATCTATCCCTAGGGAGCAAGGTTATCATCCTGGGTGAGCAATACATCTTGCACATGCATTATGAAGAATCACAGATAGCTGATGTTTCTTTTAAAACACATGAACACTTACAGATATTTAAATAACCAAATAGCCGATCATTTTATAACAACAATAATTGCTCACAGTGGAAAATATCAAAAAAAAAGATACCGAATAACATTCAACAAGAACATAAGTTCAGGAAATTAAACATTCTCACAGAAAATGAAACACCGCTGAAAATGAAATAGTTCCTCTTCAACATTATTCATTGAGTCGCATTGATACATTCCATTCTACTCTCTCCAACAGGTAAAAAATTGCAGTTTCCTTTGCAAAACGAAGTAGTTCCTCTTACAAGCAAACATTTACAAAATTTTCCAAGGGAAAAAGCCCTATCTCAATCCTACTTTCAAATATTTAAACTACAATTTGAGACCCTTCGGCTGCCTCCTCTCTCCCCCTCTCAGCTTCCCAACGCTTCAAATCCTTCTGCGAGCTATTTAGTAACTAACAGCTCTTCAAGCTCTAGCTCTTCGTTGCCATTCACGCTGTCTTTTCCTTCTGGACGTTTTGTCAATCATTTTTTTTTTTGAGCGTTTATCTTCTGGTCAATAATGGATAGGTTTTCCTATTCTGTGCCTCTGTCGTTTGCTTATTTTGTCCTTTTCTCCATTTTGTCTTCCTTTTGATTGTGTCGGTTTCGGTTCGAGCAAGCTCAGTCTTCACCTAGGGTCGCCACAGCAGTATATCAAATTCCTCCTGCAAAAATTACGGTGCATTATTTGTTGCGAAATGGGGTTTTAAACATTAACATCTTCTGCCATGAATGATAAATTCACAAGAAACTAGCCAGGTGTATCTGGGCAGAGTCTCGATTAAGCTTTGGGCGGGAAAGTCATAAATCGGTAGTCGGCAAGCTTTGGAATCGGACAAGGACAAGACTTCGGGAGCCGCAACGGCAGAGGATTATAGGGACCGGGTGAGAAAAACACGACGAAAAGGTTTAATCGGACGTTGGCGGGAAACTTCATTAATCGGGCGTTGGAAGGATGATACATTGGGAGCTGAAAGAATCTCCCAGCCGAAACGGTGGACGAGCCAAGGCTGGAGACATAAGCTAACCGCGGGTGGGGAAAGGACAAAATTAGACGTCGACAGATACTCGCATCGGTAGCTCACTATCCCTCCCCAGCCGCAACGGTGGGAGGGTATAAGCTATGGTCTAGCGATTTAAGGCCAAAATGAATCGGGCGTCGGAGGAATCCAGGCTTCGGACGAATAAACAATCTTGGAGCCGCAATGGCGGAGGGGCTGGAACTTTGCAGCTTCCGATCTAACAACGAAAAGAGGCCCGATCAAAGGAAAAATCAATGATTAAAACAGCGTTAAGGGTCAACTGCATCCAAAGTCGTTTTTCCTTCACGAAGGCTGCTCTGAAGCACAAGATTTTACTTCTCCACGGCCAAAAATCCACGACTTAACCGAAATTGAACATGGGGAACATAAATCCGCGGGCATCCAACTTCAAAGTAAAACAAAAGAAGACACGCTCTAGAGGTCCAATATTTTAACGATCAAACTGTGCGAAATAATGAGGAGGGGCCCAGAAATTAAAACAAGAATATAACAACATACATGTGAAATCAAACAACAACAATAATGTGGGACGGAAATCAACTTGCATTAAGATAAAAATGGAGAAGTTTACAACCAATCCTTACTGTTGACATGCATCTCCATGAAACCAAGCACTCTCATACCAATAAGCTCCGACTCTATCTCTCTATGCTGTCCAATGGCTTGGGCCAAGTAATCAATCTAAGAATATAACAATACCTTAAGAGTTCTCCCCCTCAACCATGGAAATGAGCTTGTATTTATAAGGCTCAATGGATAGGGATGGTTGAGAGAGGTGGCCTCTAAAATCCTAGGATGAGGGATCTCAAGCTCAACTGACCCACAATGATAGGAATAAAGGAATACATGAGGCTCATCATCTAGAAGCCTCGATAAACTTCTCTTTTTCCCTTTTTACCCAGGGTGCCACATTTCTCCTCCAATGACAAAGCGGTGCAAACAAGGTACTGCTTATGGGCTAAGTGCCATAAGTAGTGGCACCGCTTGTGGACAATAAGGGATAGGCGGTGCAAACAAGGTACCACTCCTAAACAACAGGGAAAGCGCGGTGCTCGGAATTTTCATGAAAGATTGACAATTAGCATTGGTTTCCACTCCAAGTGCTGGGATTCAGGGCAAGTAGGTATGTCAAAGGTCTTATCACATGATGGTGACAAAATTTTGGTATAACAGGATGCCCTCCAAAGCATGAGTCTTAGAGGGATACGATAAATGAGAGCTTTGAGAGAACAAGTCATTGCTACGAGGTGAAAATGTTGGCTCGATCGAAGCATGTTGTCAAGTAGACATCTATAGTACATCAGTATGTTGACTCATAGACACAAGTAACCAAACTCATGGTTGCAGACTAATACAAGGCAGATCCATGAGAAGAATAAACAAGCATGGCTACTAGATTACAACGTATATCCATGTGATAGAGGACTCAAACTTGGACATAGATACTAGACATACAATGTAGATCTATGTCATATAGAAGCAAATTTGAGCATAGCCATGACCATACAAATGTGGATCCATGCTAGATATACAAAACTCCATCGCAACTTGGGGAAAAGAAATGAGCACTTTAAACAAATACCCAGGGTCTTCGTCTCGTCTTCCACAAAGTACAATTCTATCCATGTGATTACAATGATCTGAAGTTGAACATGGTAGAAACCACTTGATTACCGGCCAATGATGTGAACCGTTAACAAGTGCGAGGGAGATCACCATTAATGTCAATGATTCCCAAGGTACTCTAGTACATTCCACTGAGTGTGAATAGATGTCCGAATGTCAAACACCCAGTCAATTCTATCGATCAAAGGTCAATGATGTGAACCTATGTCGAGAGTGAGAGAATCTGTCATTAAGTCATATAGATCTCAAGGTACTAAATATTGTTTCTAAGACTATTTCCCAGATGATGAGTTGATGTTGACGGGAAAAGTCTCATCTAAGGAGGGCCATGATGAGTCCCACATCAACGACACGAAACTCGGAACATAGTTCTAGAATAATGTGAATGTATTAACTATATGACTGACTCAAAGATACTGACACAAAGGCTGTGTAGACTGCAGAGGTAAAAATTCTTCAAATCCCCTTTGAACATCGGGCGACACGACAAAAATACTTGGCAGCATGACTGAACGAGACAAACACACAATGCGACAGTGGACAATGCATTCTTTTGAAAGACTCAAAGGAGTGACATGACTCATGAAAGTGGATCGGCGTGGAAATCAGCTGAATACCCAATTGACTGACATGATGTGCAAACAAGTGCCATGTTCAAAGGTAACGACAAATAACTACCATTATTTACAGAATTATTCCCTTCCCATTTCCCCCATCATGATCGATGAGTACCTATTTTCGATTTTACGAGTTCAAAGAGGGTAACAAACACTCGATATATCTTGTCGAAAGACAAGTCCAGACTCATATGTTTTACGAACCTGAGAGAGGAGGGGTTCATTCCCAAAACGGGTCTCTCAATGTTTAATTTAACAAGTCCACTAAAAGAAAACTCAGTATCGTTCATGTTTAGAGAGTCTGAATGAATACGGAAGAAGACTCCAAAGGGGTCCTTTTTCGTATGATTTAGTCTCTAAGGCCCAAAAAAGTGTAAAATCATACCTTAGAGAATGCTTCCAGTAATGATTGGCTGGAGTGTTCCTTTTTCGTAAATAGTCCTATCCGAACCGAAAAAGAGATAACCTACTGTCGGATGGACGACTCTTCAAATACTTTAACGAGCGTGAAGAAGACAAGATCACTCGATGATCTTTTCATATTTAAGGAGCCTGAAAAGAGTTTAAAGAGAACTCCATGAGGCTTCTTCACACAATGTCATATTTTACGAGCCTGGAAAGAATCGAAAATGGACTCGACGATCTTTTCATGTTTAAGGAACCTGAAAAAGAGGTGAAAAGAATACTCCATGACGCTTCTTTACACAACGTCAATTTTTTAAGAGCCTGGAAAGAAACTGAAATGGACTCGGACCTTTGATACTAGGTTTAAATAGCGTGCTCAAATAGTCGTAATGAACCCTCATCTACCTTTTCCATTTTATGAAAGTGCGAAAAATCCATAAACAAACTTCCAAAGCTTCTTACTATGGTTCTCTTATCCTGCAGTCGACTCAGAAACAAGTGTTAAATGCATTTATAACTAGCATTAAGGGATTATGACAAATAAAAATTTGACTAAAATATGATTTTATATCAAAACTATAGTATGTCAGACCCAAAAATGCCTATATAATTCATGTAAATAGTAAAAACTCAAATCATTTCACTATTTACCCATAGCAGAGAGCACTTGGAGCATTTTTTTAGCCAGATCTTCTGTAGCTGATACCAGGAGTTTCCACCATCCATTTTGAGCATTGTCAGTTGCAGGTAATAGCTGACACCCTATTCTTTCATTTCATAGTGTTTATTTTGAGTTTTGGTGGGGTTTTGGGCTCATATGGCAAGCCCTAAAACCTTAAAAGTGGGCACCGTGGCTACCCCTTGCGGGATACGCAGTACCACCCAAGAAACGCACCTATAACATAGTTGACAGGCGGTGCCACCGCATGTCTCAAACGGTGCATAGGCAGTGCTAGCCGTGGATACTTTAAACTCATAGCATGAGCAATAATAAGTCATTATTTTAATTTTTAATGATTAGGAATGATTCTAATGCATACTATGATTGTTTTTGACAGGACTTGGTTTCTCAAAACATGGTGATATGGAAAGAAAGAACACATGACAATGATGATGCCTTTGCAGAGAGAAATGCGAGTTGTATTGTCACATTACGGGACTGTGGGCTCCTGAAGTTCTTCCGGACCCCAAGCATGGTGTCACATGAGTGGTTACTGGAACACATACTGTGGATGTAGAATCCAAAGTAGTAGTATTTCAAGGTGGGGGCCCATATTCTTACAGTGGAAGTAGAGGATATCTACTTCTTGACTGGTCTCTCGAGACGGGATGCCCCCATCTCACTGATAGGTTCTCGTGGGGGGGATATTACCACTCAAGAGATTATAGATCGTCACTGTGCTCCAGGGATGAGGACATCGGGGAAGAAAATCCCCATCAGAGCAGTGATGGATGGGCTTCTGCAGACTGTCCTATTTACTATGCAGAGGGTGGCCAGGAGTCAGGGTGTGCACTAGGAATCTAGGGCACACATGTTGTATTCCATAGATGCCATGGCGCCCACGGTGTTCAACTGGGCGGAATCCATGCTTCCAATATTCAAATATTAGCTAAGTAAGTGTCGGCAGGGAGAGCTAAAGTAGTTTAGCTTTGGCTCCATTTTAGCTTGCTTCTTCTTCGAGTGGGTTCCACAGATGAGACCTCAAGTGGTCTTCTGGAGTATGAGAGCACGGGACCCCCGTATTCTGAGGTGGGTCTAGGTCATGGCTCATATAGGAGCAGGTAGTAGAAGGGTGAAGTTCAGTGATCCGTTCTTCAGATGGCTCTGAGATTAGATCCTCATGGTTGAGGATTATGCTTACGTAAGTACGAACTTCACTGGAGATCCTGACCTACCACTCCCACCTGGCGGACAGTGGGGCGACATCAGTAAGAAGCAAGAAACCCTAAAATGGATGAAATATTTTTATGTTTTTTTATGTTTAATATTTTTATGTTAAGTGACGAGACCTGTATATTCTCATGCAGATGTCGGAGCAACGCGACCTAGAGAAGCTTCTCCATTGGATAGGCGAGCTGGAGCCCGCTTTGTACCATGGAGTGATGATATCACCAGGGAGCTGGAGGAAAACCTGGAGAGGTTGACCTTGGATATCCCAGATGCTGACATTGATGACCTCCTGATGAGATATTAGAGATCCACAGTGGGAGTACCGGGTCAATTCAGTAAGCTGCTACGTAGGGTAGCTTGAGCAGTGATGTGCTATCACGAGCATCACTAGTGAATGAGATATGTACTGAAAGATGACAGCTTCAGGATTTTGTATGATGATTTTTCCTGAAAGCCTATGTGCTTTAGATGAGGTCTCGGGACCTATTTTTTTTTTGTAAACTTTTTCGTATATATATATATATATATATATATATATATATATATATATATACAAACTTTTACACGGTGTTTATATGTTTCAAATTGAAAATGCATTTTCTATGAGTTTTATGTGTCTTTGAATGTTTATTTACAATGTACCATGTTTTATTTTGCCGTCATGAATGGGAAATATGCCAGTCTAGGATGTAATTAGTTAATGAGTCAGCAACTACATTATGTTCCCTAGGGATATGCCTATAGGTAATGGTTTAAAATGATATTTCTAGCAAACGCACTCTTCGGAAGAGGTGGAGGAGCACCGGTTTTCTAATGATATAAACATTGTTTAAATGACAAACCATGAGTTGTGATTCCATCAAGACTACTAGATCACGAACATTCTGGGAGGAAGCTTCAGTCAGAAGACCGATGACTACTTCATACTCGGCGATGTTATTAGTAGCGGGACCTATACAAACCGCTCCTGAAATGACCAAATCTTCAGCTGGGGAATAGAGGACCCAAGCAGCCGAGGAGAGATTCAAGGTGTGGCGGAAAGCACCGTCAGTGAAGCCATAGAAAGCCATATGCATGACCAAAACATGGTATAAACAGATGTGGACACTAAACTTAAAACCATCTTGAAAATACTAAAAGCACACTGAAATTCAATCAATATACATATATACAAGATACTATCCAAGAAAGGCCTAGGAATAGTACCTTTTCAGGTACAACCCATTGCGAGGTTTCCCCAAAGGGATTCCATCATAATCAACAAGCTCGTAATATCCTTTCTCTAACACCTTAGAAATAATGAAAGGTCCATACCACATGGACTCGAACTTACCCTTCCCTAGTTTGTCATATCTTTGATCATAAGTCAAGACTACGTCACCCTCGTTAAAGACATGAGTTTGGACGGATTTATCATAATGCGCCTTGATGTGTTTCTTATGAGCCTCATTAGCCAAGGAAGCATCTCTTCGAGTCTTGTCAAGGTTACTCAAGTACAAAAATATTTCTTCCTCCGCGAAAGTGTCTGGGATAAGTTCGACGGCAAGTTGTAAGAATGTAATATGACATTGAATCGGTAAGACAACTTTGAGTCCATAGACAAGTTGGAATGGTGTGAAACCAGTGGTTGTTTCCACAGAAGTCCAAGAAGCCCACAGAGCGGAGAAAAGAACGTGGTGCCAGTTGGATTTATGATCTCCAACCATCTGACGAAGCATAGTTTTCAAAACTTTGTTAATGGCCTCTACCTGACCATTAGCTTGTGGATAATATGGTGTAGAGTTTTCATGGAAAAAACCTAGCTTGGAACTCAGTTCCTCCATCATTTGATTACGGAAATGGGATCTGTGATCAGTAACGATGGACTGCGGAACTCCAAATATAGCTATGATATGATTGAACAAGAAGAGAGCGGTGGTATTACCATCTTCTACATATGTAGGCATGGCCTCAACCCATTTTGTGAAATAATCAATGGCTATGATGATGTAACCATGCCCCCCGGTTGACATAGGCTTACAATGCATGAAGTCAATCCCTGATTTGGCGAATGGGCCAATGGCAATGATGGGGTGTAGCGGAGCAGGATGGGTGCGCTTTTTAGGATAAAAGTGTTGACAAGGTGAGCATTTCTTAACAGCCTCATGACAGTCTTTGAAGATAGAAGGCCAAAAATAGCCAGCGCAAAGGATTTTTTGGGCTGTAGCCATCCCAGATAAATGACTGCCGCATGCTCCAGAGTGGTAATCATTTAACACATGTTCAGCCTCCTCATGGGTGAGGCATCATCGAAGAATAGAGTCAATCCCACGTCTATACAAGGTGTCATTCAGGATGAGATAGTATTTTGCATGGTGACGGATACGGCGGTGATCATCGCGGGATAAATGCAGCTAAAATCATTGTGTTTGGAGATAAATAAGCAAATATCCATACCCAAGATCGGTAGTGCTAATCAGGAACAGGAATTCATCCGGAAATGAATCACTGGGATCAGATTCCATCGAAGCACAGGGAAGATCACACATAAGCTCGACAAAGACCATGGATTTCTTTGATGTGGCTTTGGAAAATTCTAGATCAAACTCCTGAAGTATGACTATCCAATGGGAGTACTTGCCCTCGAGCACCTGACGAGTCAGGATGTAATACATCGGGTTCTGGTCTGCCAATATGGTGGTAGTGTGGAGCAGAATGTAGTGACAAAACTTTTGTACAGTAATGACCGTGGTCAATGCTAACTTTTCCACACGTGAATAGCGAGTTTTGGAATCCATGAGATTCTTATTGGCATAATACAACATGTGCTCCTGACCGTGGAGATTTTTCCTGCACTAAAACCATGGAGATGGTAGTAGCGGAGGAGGCAATATACAAGAGAAAGTCCTTCGAATAATCCGGGGGGTGTATCATGGGTGAATGAGTCAGAGCATGCTTAATATTATCAAAGGCACATTGGGCCTAGTCATCCCAGAAGAATGGAGTGTTCTTCTTGAGGAGACACATATAACCGTGTGTTTTCTCTACGAAATTGCACATGAAATGACAGAGAAAGTTTGCATTTCCTTGCAAACTTTGGAGTTCAAGGAGATTAGTTAGGGCTGGTAGATCTAAAATAGCGGCAATCTTCAAAGGATCTATCTGGATGCCATCCTTGGATACCACAAATCCTAGCAGACATCCCATCTCAACGCAAAAAACACATTTATTCAGATTGAGCCATATATTATAATGACAGCATCTCATGAATATGTCTCTAAGATGACCAGGGTGGTCCTTCCGTCGCTGTGAATGAGCAAGGAGGTCGTCAAGGTATAGTTCAACAATATGTTTAATATCATGAAACACATAGGATATCGTACGCTGGAACGTGGCTCCAGCATTTTTCAAGCCAAAAGTTAACTTCTTATATGCAAAGGCTCCCCATGGGAAAATGAATGCAGTCTTATGTTGATCAGAGGGTAATATCTCAATCTGATTATAGCCAGAGAAGCCATCCATGAATGAAAAGATGACACTTCCATCATAGTTGTCGATAATCTGATCGTTGTGTGGGATAGGAAAGTTGTTCTTGGGACAAGCTTTATTTAAATCCCTAAAGTCAATACAGACTCTAATGGTGGCTTTCCTTTTATTGACAGGGACAACGTTCGATATCCTTTCCGTCAGGGATACAAGATAAATAAACCCAGCTTTGAGAAGTTTCTCAATTTCAGCTTTAATAGCTGCGGCATTCTGAGGATGGACTTTCCTTAGTTTTTTCCTGACAAGTTTAGCCGTGGGATAAGTTTTAATATCATGGACCATAATGGATGGTTCAATCCCCGACATCTCTTCATAGGACCAGGAAAAAATATCACAGAATTCTTTAAAAAGTGACCTATATGCTTCAGATTCGTCTGCCAAGCAATTTTTCCCAACATGAACATGCTCGATAGTATCAGGCTTGGCTGATATGTCAATCGGATTCGTCTGAGTAATGTTGCAAAGGTTTCCTTCAGAATCTGTATCTTGCAACAATATAGGACTTTGGGGTACGTTGACAATATCAGTAGGAAACAAGGATGTAAAATCATGGCTAACTGAACTGGTGTTGGGGAGGAACATGGATCTATGATGGTTTCCTCCGAAATGGGCTCATCCGTATTCATGATCTCCATAATGGAATCATTGGAAGGAAAATTATCAGAGAGATAATCTAGAACATGAAGAGAAGGTTCTAACCAGTATGGTAAATGGTAAGGATCTGAAGCCACGAGAAGAAGATCATCCGTGTGGTCATCGAAAAAGGTTTGAATGTTGTCATACATAGCTTTGTGTGGAGTCAACAAGGTGGACGCAACAACTTTTTTACCCTTAGGCTCATAATCAAATGAGGCGATCATATGGACTATCGCGGTATCTGTGCTAGGAGGAGTGGATGGAAAAATCCCCATAAGGGATGAATCCTTCAACATGCCTACCCCAATCGACTAGTAAGGAGGAGGGGATTGGCCTAACATGGGGATGTTATTAGCTGTGGAGGTAGTAACATCTTGCATACAGAAATCAAGTTGATCAATAGTAACAATTCTCCCTAGATGCAAAAATTGGACTATTTGGAATATTGTTGAGGCGACAATAGTCATGGCATAGAACCAATTTCTTCCTAGAAGGAAGTTGTAATCTAAAGGGGCATCTACCACTTCTACTTGAATGGAAACAATTTTTCCCACCAACTCAACCGCTAGGGCTGATACAAGACCATGGGGTTGGAAACCCCATCTGTCAAAGGCCTTGAGGGTCGTAGGTGATGTTACAAGCTTGGGAGAGTCGAAAGCCTTCCAACAAGTCAGAGACAAAACCGAGGTCGAACCTCTTTCATCTAGTACCACTCGAAAAACTTTCTTTCCCACTACTTTCGTAATGATCTGAAAAGCAAGTTTATGCGGTAATCTAGGCTTATAGTTTTCAACATTGAAATGAATCAAGTTCGTGTTATCCGGGTCTAAAGCTCGTAATGTTGTCAAAAAAAATTTGCGCTGTGTAGGGAAACTTTGGAGTACTTCTAAGGTAGACATCACACAAGGTTCTTGAGCGAGACCTTCAACCACATTATAAAATTGAGCAGCTTGGGCAGTGGGATTAAAGAAAACCTTCCGAAGAGTACTCTTAGGTGGGCACAAAATCATGTCGAGAGTAGGCTTCTCGATAGATAAGGGGACAGTAGACGAGGATATTGGAGAACTAGTAGAGGCATTTTTCCCTGAAGAAGAATAGTCTTCTTTCTTATATGTAGGTTTGTCATAATTCTGACTTCGAGTTTTTAGATTCATGGTATCTGAGAACACCATATGAATTTCCTCTGACGAACTAGAGTTACCTTGATTAGACATGTGGTCTATCAGTTGTTGTTGAGAGGTAAAAGGATCCGTAAGTACTACAGGTGCGGGATTGGACTTCAAAAACTTAGAGATTTCGTCCCGACGAGGACACTCCTTTGAAAAATGGTCACCCCCACATAGCAGATAGGGATATTTTTCCTTCCTTTTCCCTTTATCATTATCACTGTTGGTTGGTCTTGGAGTCTCCTGTTGGTTTCCAGGTTTTTTATTTCTATTTTTACCTTTCTTTTTATTATTACCTGAGGTTTGAGTACTTTGAATAGATTTGACCTCGGTGGAAACCTTAGGAGTTGAAGGATTAGGGATGGTAGTTTGGGGTTGCTTGGTAGGTTTTGCTATAGATGAGGACTGGATTGAACCAACAATCCCATCAACAGGTACTTCTGTTGGTGGCTTGGTGGGATCAGTGCTGGGGCGAGGAGCTTGAGGAATCAGGTGATAAAGAGTTCCAGACTGGGAATAAACCAATTCTAGGTACTGAGTCTGACTAATAGCCTGCTCTTTAGTAACAACACCCCCCATAGCCACATATCGAGCAATAGGAAGCAACAAGGATTTGGTAAACCAATCAGCTAATAACTAATCCAGAATAGGGGCCTTAATAAGCCTTATCCGCCTTCTCCACTCATGAATGTGATCAGATATGTGGGTGGAGGTGTTCTGTCACAAAGATGTTAAAATATTAGTGCCCATTTCATAACGAATAGGGATTTGAAAGTGTGTAAGAAACACAGTTGCCAACAAGCCAAAATCCACAAATGAATGTTGTGGGAGTTCAATGTACCACTTCGCGGCTATACCGGTCAAAGTTCATTGAAAGATTCATAACCAAATGGAGTCATCCATGAGGGAGTTTGAAGAAAACCACAAATGGAATGTCATAACATGGTTCTTTGAATCGTCTCCCTGCTTCCCATCGAATTTTGGAATATCCGATGGTAACTTTACCGGAATGGGAGGCCATGAGGGATTGTGTTGAATGGGGTCATTAATCAACTTGAACAAGTCAGGCAAGTCCAAAGTTGCTAGGAAAGGTAACTGGTGGTTGGGTTGCACATACTAGTAATATTAGTATGGCATATAATTACCAGTAGGACCATAAGTTGACTGAAAAACAGGTTGCTGTGATGAAGAACTAACGAAAAATCTGCCCGCAGGGGGTTGATTTCCAGGATCAGGACCGCTAGGACCACTAGGGTCTCCCAGAGGAGGACCACCAGGACCACTAGGAGGCAGACCACCAAAACCTCCAGAGCCACCGGGAGGTAAACCTTTAGAGCCTCCAGAACCACTAGGCGGAGGGCCACCAGACCCTCTAGAGCCATAAGGATGAAAGCCACCAGCCCCCCCAGGACCACTAGGACCACTAGGACCATAAGGAGGAAAGTTTCCAGATCCTCCGGAACTATTAGGCCCCCTAAGGGGAGGACCTCCATAAGGCGGTCCTCCGGCACCTCCCACAGTATATATAGGTATCCCTCCCATAGCTGGCATGTAAGACCAGTTGGGTTTCCCCCATGGCGTAAAAGCGTTACTAGGGTATGGAATTCCAGCATAAGGAATTCCTATAGGATTGGGTGGATCATTACCTACATGTATTTCATAACCATAACCTCTAGAAGTTTGAACGGTTACAGGTTGTGCCCCCAAGGGCTGACCTAAACTGAATGGGGGATTAACCACCTCAGTATGGGTGGGAGGGACATAAACTATAGATGGTACTATGTTAGAGGTCTGCCCTTGAATAGGTACAATTCCGGTGCCAAATAACGTAGGTTGTACCGGGGGTTTCCTCTCCTCACTAGAAGGTACTGACGAAACGGGAACTGAAGGTTGGGCCCCAGGTGTAGAAGACCTGGGAGGATTAAGAACAGACATAACATGAGAGGTGATAGGGGTGGTAATTTAACTTGGGTTGTGTGGTGTTACTACACGATCTATAATCGGTTCAATGGGTCTCATAGAATCGGAAACTGAACGATATCCCACAGGAACAGATGTGGAACATGATGGCATCGGGCCTAATAGTTCATCTATTTGCTTGTCAATCTCCTATGCACAGAGAATGGTAGCACTATATTTCCTACATTATTCTTCATCTTCAGAAGAGTTTAAATGGGTACCAAATGAGGCAATGGCCTGTCCTATAGTGGCATCCCAAAATGGAGCATTGGGACCATAATTTAGATGGGTTGTATCGTCAACATGACATTCTATGGGAGAATGGAGTGAGGTATTTCCCCGAGAAGGTTGTTGGACCAAGGGAGGTGAGTGTGAAGAATATGGTACTCCACTTTCTGCAACCACATTATCTCCCACTTGTGAGGTAGTAGTAGCTCCTTGATCGATAGCTTCCATTGGATTTTCTCCTGAAATAGGAGTAAAATCGGGTGGCAAGCCCCATACTCTTCTATACTGTCTTAACTCAGCCAGTTTGTACAGTTCCTATCTAACCTAGGGTCTAAAAATCTAGAAAACACACCAAAAGAATTTCCCTACACAATCTATAGGTCAAAACAATTACACTTAAAATGATAGGAGGAGTTCAAAAAGTCAGGTCTCTCACCAAAATTGTCAAGAAGGTGCCACTCGCGATACCTCGAGGGTACGTGCATAGTAATCTCCCTAAATGTTGTTTTCGGTGTATGGCTCCAAGCAAGACAGCCAAAGGGCTTTTCACAGATGGATAGGGTATCTAGTGGGGTCTCCCGATATACTCAAGGTACGTGGGAGCTTGAATCGGTAGTAGTGCTATCTAATGCATAATCGTACACAAGGGGCTGTTTGATATAAAATCGAGTACGTGAAGTACCTTTCTATATACCTCAAGGGTACATGAAAGGTTGTTTGATATACCGACGGTATGTGGAAGAACCGCGCGAGTCCTGAGATGTAATGCGGGCAAATAATGACAGCTCCTATGCTTAACGACACCAGAACACGTCTCTAACCTATCACTCCAATTGCTACGTAAATTTTAACCTACAACTATCGTTAATTTTAAAGTGGATGGTTAGGTGAATGCATGATGTTTTGACAGAAAAGTAAAACCATGCAGTATGCTTGTGCAAATATTTCACTTTACCGTTCAGTATGCCTACTTACAGGAGGGAAAGAGAGTATTTTCTTTTGTTTCAAAACCAAAAAAGACTTCCAAACAATATTCTTGAACACAAAATCAAAGACAAGTAGTACTTTTCCAAACTCATTTCTCTTTTCCAAAAGCAATAAGAAGGGGAAGAATCTCTTTTCCTAAAAGAAAAACGAAAAGCACACTATATGCAAATGCACCCTATTTTTTCAATTTTCTCAAAACATAAGCAAATCTAACTTAAAACTACCATATTTTTTATTTTGATTGAGATAGTTCTAAATGCATGAGAGACAAAAGAACATGAAGATCCTAAAAGCTTGTAAATCCAATCAGAGAACCAATGTCCAACGCTCAATGATGATAACCTAGTCTCAGTCAAAAATTTTATTTTTTAAAGGAAGGAAAAAGAAGTTTACTATGAAAACAAGAAATGAAACCTAGAAGCTAATCTAGTGTTCGTATTCTAGTCTATATAATGTAAACGAGAAGAGATATTACTAACACCCTAATATTTTCAGAAAATAAGAAATCCTTTCGCAAACACAACCAACAAGCATAGAAGCAGATGAACAATCAAAAAGCCTATTCTAGCTTTTGAATTTCTGAATCAAACCAATCTTAAACCATAAAATTTTCAAGCCACAAGCCTCAAATTTTGTCACACAAGCCTGACAGTGCAGGACTAAAAGCAACACAACTCAAATTTTTACAAAAAAATGAGGAAAAAGGGCCTTGGAATGATGCCTACCTGGCACCGCGCTTCTCAGGTGTTGACGAGGAAGTTCTATCCCAACACCGCTTCTCACCAATGGGATACAGGTGGTGGCACCACATGCTACCCACTTTGTTCAGGAGGTGGCACCGCTCCTCGTACACTGCATAGGTGTGGTTCCTTACATAAGACCAAAATACAAAGAGAACGATAGATCAAGTCAGAAAAGGACTAGATCAAGGCAAAAACTGCTAGATTGAGTATGGAAACAGAGCATAAAAGGTTGAAATGACTCAAATATGAACATATCTTGGAAGTTTCAAACCCAAATTGACTAAGTTAGAAAGCAGATTTGACTAAAGAGAGTTGGAGAAAGAGACGGGATTCGGACAAGAGTTGAGAACTAAGGAAGATCAGAACAATTGATACATATATCTATTCCCTAGTGGAGTTGCCAGATTTGTTAGCTGGAATATTTCACCTTCTACGAAAAGTAAGGTGTTCCACCGGTCTGAATGGTTCAGATCCAGAACAAATGAAGGACAGAGGTTGAAGACCCTCCCTGGACGCCGTAGATACCTGGAATGTGATGCTTCGATAGTAACCCTTTGTACCTAAAATCAGCTTAAACATGCAAACACATCAAAGCTACCAGAATATAATCTACTGATCCATGTTAGTGACTAAGGAATCTAACAACATACATGTGAAATCAAACAACAACAATAATGTGGGACGAAAATCAACTTGCATTAAGATAAAAATGGAGAAGTTTACAACCAAGCCTTAGTGTTGACATGCATCTCCATGAAATCAACCACTCTCATCCCCATAAGCTCTGACTATAGCTCTCTATGTTTTCCAATGGATTGGGCCAAGTAATCAATCCAACAGCATAACAATACCTTAAGAGTTCTTCCCCTCAACCATGGATATGAGCTTGTATTTATAAGGCTCAATGGATAGGGATGGTTGAGAGATTGGTAGATGAGGTGGCCTCTAAGATCCTAGGATTAGGGATCTCGAGCTCAACTGACCCATAATGATAGGGATAAAGGAATACATGAGGCTCATCATCTAGAAGCCTCGAGAAACTTCTCCTTTTCCCTTTTTAACTAGGGTACCGCGTTTCTCCTTCAATGATATAGCGGTTCTGGTAAGAAACGCTTATGGGCTAAGGGCTATAATTGGTGGCACCACTTGTGGAAAACAAGGGATAGGTGGTGCAAACAAGGTACCACTCCTGGACAACAAGGAAAGTGCGATGCTGGGAATTTTCATGAAATATTGACAATTAGCATGGCTTTCCACTCCAAGTGCTAGGATTTAGGGAAAGTAGGTATGTCAAAGGTCTTATCACATGATGGTGACAGGATTTTGGTATAACAAAAATATCTTGAGTACTATCCTCGTTACTTATACTGGTGGGATTTGAGTTTGGCTAACCCATATTGGCGGATGATTCTCCATGCATCGAGACTAGGTAGGGGCGCAGCAACCATGTCGTAAGCTTGCGTCTCGAGCTCCATTGCTTCCGGGTACAAGGATCTGGCATGTGGCTTTAAAGTCAAACCATAACTCAAAATCATTGGCCAACTTGTCAAAAATGACCTTCCCCAACAATGCTTGTTGCATATCTCCAAATTTGTTGTGATCCAATCGGCAGTGCACTAGGAATTCCTTATACTCCTTCTAAGACATTAAAGGACCCATTTCTTCCCTGAAAAAAGGGAACCCCTTGTTCGTCAATGGTCTCAACAGCTTGACGACCTCTTGGACTTTGTGCTCAGTAACCTCTATTTTGGCCTGTACTGTCTCCATCATTTTGTGTTTGGCTATTACCTTTCTGGATTTAGAAACAACAACGACCCTGTTTTGAAGACCATATCTGTTAGTGGCCTCGTTGGACAAGGAGCTCAAGAAGGTTACGACACTCTCTGCGGTCTCCAAAGGATTTTTTTTCACTTTAGCCGCTACTACCTGAACTTGTTTCCTGGCTTCTCTCATAGCAATTTCCAGATCTTCAATAACATCGAGATAGGGTCAAAACTTGTCAACTTCTATGATGATCTGGTCCCATATCAAATGCCTCACGCCTTGCAAGGAAAGTTTTCCTATCACTTGTTGGCTCAACTTATTATTTTTTTTAGTCAGTTCTTGGCACTTCTCTTCGGCCTTTTCTTTACCTTGTTTCTCTTTGACTCTTTCCTTTTCCAATTCCTTGACCTGCTGCTTCAGTTTAATGAGCTTAGTATCCTTTAGGCCTATCTGGGACATTGCTTCGGAGATGGAGCTGGTGTCTACTTCTCCAATCATACCTGCGGACTAAATTGCCTTCTCTGTATTCCTGCTTTGAAGCTCATTTTCCTTCATTGCCAGTCTAGCTTTTAACTCTGATTCACTATTCCTCAGGAGCTGGATATCTATTTTTCATTGCCTCCCCTTTTCTTCAAGCTCCACTAGCTTAGCCTTGCAATCAGTAATATTGGAATCCAATATCTCTTTCTCCCTTTTGAAGTCATTCAATTCATCCACTTGAGCGAGCTGGGTGCTGGGGATTTTTAACTTCTTTTTCAAAGTCTGTATCTCTTTATCTATGTCATCAAGCATTTTTTCAACCAAACTCCCTTTCTGCACAGATCCCTCCATTTGTATAGCTTCCTTTTGTAAGTTGTTGATTTGGGATTTAAGTGCTTTAATCTCCACTCGCGATTTTCTTAAAAGATTCAAAGTTTTCACTTTTCTCTCCTCCGACTTGGACAACTATATGGCAGCTTTAAGCAGTATGGTATTCAGTATATCTCTAGTCTCTTTGTTCAGGTGTATGATTTCAGAAGTGGGAACCTTTGAGAGGCTCACATTGACCTCGGACACCTTGTTCCCCACTGCCAAGGCTAAGCTAAGGGTATCAGTGGCATGATCCCTTACAGTTTTTAGTGCCACATTGGGCTGAGGCAACCGCGAGGCTTCACTGTATAGTTTTGATGTCTCCTCGAAGGTTTTATCAACCCTTTCTTGGTAAGACCTCAGCCATTCCTCTTTGGACGCATGCTTTCTTGGAGTCTGTCCATCGAATACATACTCTTGTATTTGCAATTTGGCCGCCTCGGGCTCCTCCTGTTGTTGTACCTTTACTAAATTCTTCTTCTTTCCCTGCCCCTTTTTAGTCTACACCAAATGCTGTCCGGGTTCCACTTTGTGTTTCTTGGGCGCACTGGTAGTGTCCACTTCTTCAGTGTCCATGGGCTCTGAACTCTGTCTTTTTATTGAACTTGCTGAGTAGCTAACCAATGATGAGTATCCACCTGCAATCGCAACTATTGTAGCCAACGCTTTTTGGGGAGAAACTACTCCCGGTAGCTGTGGGCTAGTGTTCTTATTGGCGCTAGTATCCATTGGGGCAGAATTAGGGAAATCATCCCAATTCACCTTTTCTCTGAGTCCAAGTACCTCCATGTGCTCAAAGGGCCAGCATTTGTGAGTTGTTCTTCTCTTGGAGATCACCAAGTGAGGATCATAGTTTATTGCTTGCCCCATGAAAAATTCCATCCCTCTGAGCAAGTTGGAGACTAGGGGCAATGCAGCCCTGCTTTTGACTGTGTATGGTCCTAATTTCCAAGGAAAAATAAAATTTGAACTCTTCTTGGAGTTCAAAAAGTGTTCCTATTCGACCATAAGTTTTTGCTATATTAACTCCAGGAAGAAAATACCGGGGGTTAGGAAAGCTGGCAGGATGTAGGGCAGATGTACGAAGCCATATAGCCTTATGGTTGTTCCGAATTCTGAGAGGAATTAGTCCCATATCTTCTTACCCTTTGACATTTGCAGCATCTACCTCATCTCGGGAAACACCCTAGGCAGCCTCTCTAGAAAGAAAACTTCATATATTTCGGCCATCAACTGGTTCATGAATTTACAGTAATCTGTGTCCATTTCAGTAGTGATCACCAATTCTGGTACCTATAGGTCCTGCTCATTATAGGCTATGAACATCCTCAGCAAAAAGGACTGGAACCTGAATTTTCTAGCATTGTGGAAGTTCGCTAACTAAGAACAAATGTTCTCGGCCAGGAACTCATCAAACTTAAGGCAACAAGACTGACCTGACTATCTAGGCAACTCAGGTTCAGCCGGGCAAGTACTTAAGACGAACAAAAGACTCAATAATGGCTATGGGATGTATGCGTCCGTATCTAGACCTAGGAACTGACTGGATAGGGATATACACCATTGAGTTTCTTCATTGAACTAGCTGAGGAC
Source organism: Pseudotsuga menziesii (assembly GCA_001517045.1). Classification (NCBI taxonomy): domain Eukaryota; kingdom Viridiplantae; phylum Streptophyta; class Pinopsida; order Pinales; family Pinaceae; genus Pseudotsuga; species Pseudotsuga menziesii. The sequence goes on along the minus strand of LPNX011066666.1, from coordinate 93,364 downwards.
AATAGGGTAAGATAGGTCAATGGGTTCACCATCAGGTTTAGAACATGTCTTTAGGAAGGTTTCTTTACTTTCATCAGTGGATTCTCTAAAATAGCGTATAATGTCTTCTTCTTGATAGTCTTGGGATATATGGATGAATTCGTCTGGGATATCTAGGGCTTTTCGGATGACAGAGGCTTGAACTGAGCAGAGGTTTTTAGACTTAGACTTATTCATAATAACTCCCTCGACGATAGAGAAATTACCTGCGCACCACTCGACAAATTCAGGGCACTAGGGGGTTTGGTTGACAACAAATAAATGAAAGAAAGATCTAAAAACACTGCAAGTATCTAAATCTCGGTTCTTAAGATCTTCCAGTTTTCCCCTGGCGGTTTCAATAGTTTCTCCTATCAGGATGGTATCAAAAAATTCAGCGTTTGTATCTAACAGGATTTCTTCCATCCTCCGACCTGCAGCCTCAGGTTCTATATCATCTCTCATCCCCACCACCTCCATTGAGTCAATTTCTGAATAATACCGAGAGAGTATCAAGGGCCTACCTTGTTTTGTAGCACGGTCTCCTGGCTGGTCCGAGAAGGCGCTCTGGATGTGGTTGGATATTCAGCAGCTTCGAGGTTTCAGAAAAAGACAAATATTTGCAACTTCGTGTGGGCCTCTTTATAGCTTTTTACACAATATAACCTTTGCACATCTCTCGGGTGGATTGCACTGTAGATTTACCTTTCGTGATCTAAAACCATAGATCTATGGGTTTCTTAGTGCCACACCTATTCTTACTCCATGCATATGCAGCCTGACCATTGATAGGGATCGACTTCCATCACGACCGTCGATCTGAGCAGACCCCACCCCTCTTCATGTAGCTAGGTTTTGTTTCCTTTTGTGATACTCTAGATTGTGAAATGAATTATAACCGCTGATCTGCTTCTGCCTACACAAGCGTTGTTGATCAAAACAGCCCACACAACTTTTCATAATCCATATTTGCATCTTCATCCTTGTAACTTTGGGATGTGAAATGGCCCTCAGCCGTAGATCTTCTTGGGCTCCAATCTTGATCGTTGGATGTGTACGAGCTTTAAACTATTTCTTAGATCTGAAAAGCGGCTTTTGGTCGAGCAGGTTCACCGTGTGAAATGGATTTACACCGTTGATCTGCCCCGTGGTCATCTTCAACATTTGATCGAGACTCCTCTTTAACACCTCCAACATGTCCAACATTTCCTCTTAGCTCCACTTCCCCACTCCATAGGCTATCTCGCTGCTGAGCATTACCCTGTGTATGCCATTAGCTCCTTCCACTGCCTTCTCAACACTTCTCGACATGGCTGAAGAATGCGAGTAACATTCATACCCAAAATTTAATCGAGTGTTAGTAGAACCTTCCAATTATGAAGAAGCGACAGAACGGAGAGAATGGAAGGATGCTATGATCAAAGAGTATCAATCGATCATGAAGAATGATGTTTGGGATGTTGTCCCAAGACTAGAAGGGAAGTTAGTTGTAACTTCCAAGTGAATCTTCAAAATCAAGCATGCTGGAGATGGTAGCATAGAAAAACATAAAGCAAGATTCGTGGCTCATGGTTTCTCCCAGAAAGAAGGAATAGATTATGAATAAACCTTTGCACCTGTAGCTAGATACACTTCCATCAGATTAGTACTTGCTCTGGTTGTAGTGATGAAATGGAGGATACACTAGATGGATGTCAAGACTACTTTCTTGAATGGTGTAGTAGAAGAGGAAGTGTATGTAGAACAACCAGTCAGTTTTGAGACACATGACAGGGAGTCTCATGTATGTAGATTGATGAAATCCCTATATAGTTTGAAATAGGCACCCAGGACATGGTACGGCAGAATTGATAGCTTTCTATCCAGTTTGGGCTTTACCAAGAGTAAAGCATATTCCAACCTTTATTACAAGGTTGAAGATGGAAACCCAGTGATGCTCCTACTATATGTAGATGATATGTTTGTAAACAAGTGTGGATGGGTTGATTGCTGATACAAAGAGAAAGCTTGCTGCTGAGTTTGAAATGAAGGAATTGGGAATGATGCACTATTTTCTAGGCATGGAGGTGTGGTAGAATGTGGATGGAATATCCCTCGGACAAGGGAAGTATGCAATAGAGATCTTGAAGAGGTTTGGGATGATGGATTGCAAGGCTATGGCCACACCTATGGCATCGAACCTAAAAGTATTGAGTGATGCTTCATCAGAAGTGGTTGATGCTACGATGTATCGTTAGATGATTGGGTCCTTGATGTATCTGATGAATAGGAGACCAGACATTTGCTTTGTTGTGAACACCTTGAGCCAGTTCCTGACAAATCCGAGACATGTTCACTTGATTTCTATAAAGCACATTCTAAGGTACCTGAGGGGTACAATTGATTATGGGCTCAAGTATGAGGCGAGTCAGAAGATTAACCTGGAGGGTTATGTTGATTCAGATTGGGCAGGCAGTGCCATCGATAGGAAGAGCAATTCAGGGTGTTGCTTCAGTATGGGATCAGGTGTGATCTCTTGGTTTAGCAGGAAGCAATCATGTGTGGCACTAAGTATAGCTGAAGAAGAGTATGTCGTAGCTTGTTAACCTAGTTGTGAGGTAGTATGGCTGAGGAAGCTACTATCTGATTTATTTGATCTCCAGTTGGATGCTACTTGTATATATTGTGATAACCAGAGTTGTGTGAACTTGTCAGAGAATCTAGTGTTCCATGACAAGTCAAAGCATTTCGAGATCAAGTATCACTATATCAGGGATATGGTGCAGAGAGGAGCAGTGAAGCTCCAGTATGTTGCAATGAAGGAATAGATAGCTAATGTGTTGATGAAGCCATTGGCTTGGGTGAAGTTCGAGTACTTCAGGGAGAATCTTGGTGTTCTCCAGATCGAGGTTTTCTCCAAGGGGAAATGATGAGACCTAGAGCCATTCTGACATGGTGAGAGGATTAAGTTCCTTGCTTGGTCAGATGTAAAAGCTAAGCCATTCTTTCATGGTGAGAGGATTGGTTCCTTCCATGTCAGATATGAGTGCTGAGCCATTCTGATATGACTGTAGGATTGGTTCCTACATGATCAGATGTAAGGGTTGTTGCCATTCTTGGAATGGAGGTGCCTGGTCAGTTACCAGGAATACTTGGTCTGGGACCGAGGGCCTTTCTGAAACAACTGTAATATGTATTCTTACATGATCAAATGTGAGCGCATGGCCATTCTGATGTGATTGAGGGATTGGTTCCCACTTGATCAGATATAAGGGCTGATTCTATTCTCTGGGAGAATGGAGGCACCTGGTCAGTTACCAGGTAGCTCAGTCTGCGACTGAGGCCATTCTGATGTGACTGTAGGATTGGTTCCTACAAGATCACATGTGAGTGCATGCCATTCTGACGAGTAGGTCCAATATAAGTGCTGGTCCATTCTAACGAGTAGGTTAGATATAAGTGCTGGGCCATTCTAACGAGTAGGTTAGTTATAAGTACTGGGCCATTCTGACGAGTAGGTCAGATGTAAGGGCTGGGCCATTCTGACATGGGAGATGATGAGGTTCCTTCCATGGTCAGATGTAAGGGCTGGGCCATTTTGACATGATGAGGGTATTAGGTTCTTCTCATGGTCAGATGTGAGTGCTGGGCATGCCTTTTTGACGATTCAAGGTCAGATGTAAGTGATGGATGGGCCATTCCGACTTAGGGTCAAATATAAGCACTGAGAAGGACCTACATGGAGGGCTAGGCCTACAACCAGCATGGAAAAGGGATGGCTCTGTAGAACTTCCTATGACGAGAAGAATCATGAGATAGCACCTGTGGTACTGATCCAAATCGAGTGAGGATCTAGATCCAGTGATGTTGACTCAGCAGTGATGATCCAGATCCAGTGATGATGTCCAGTGATGATCCAGATCTAGTGATGATGTCTAGTGATGATCCAGATCAAGTGATGATCCATATCCAGTGATGATGATCCAGATCGAGTGATGATCCAGATCCGATAATGAAAGATGACTTGAAGATGAATAGGACTTGAAGATGAAGATGATGAGAGCTTGATGATGACCCAGATGATACAGAGAAGAAGACTTGTGATGTTAAATTGTGTCGAGAGAATACATTCCCAGTTAAGAGGGAGTGTTGATGTAATTGTAACTTTAGAATGTATTCACTTGTATTTCTTATGTATTGTAACCCAATGTTTATTCCGGGATGTATTTGTAATGTACATGAGTCATGTCATTCCCTGATGTTCCTATTGGGAGTTTCTGTAATGTAAACAAGTCATGTCAAGTCAAGGTGGGTAACCCTCCTATTGTCTAAGGGTTCAAGTCCCCGCAGTTCCATGGCACTAGGGTTATTAGACTCTCCTAGAGAGGTCGGCCCTATTAGGGTTTAGTCAAGTCGGGAATTAGTATAAATAGAGAGCTAGCCTCTCTATTTATCACACACTCATCCACACTCAGTTGTAGCACATAGCTGAGGAAGAGAAAGACACTAGGGAAAGGAAGAAAGAGGTTACTGATGTTGGGAGATCATCTTACTATTTTGGGGTTTTACTTTTGGTGCTGATTCTATCTCTGAGAAAGTTGCGGGGTTTTCTCCATTTATGGTTTCTGTGAGGAAAAACACTGTGTTCATTGTCTCTTGTGTTTGATTGCTGTGCTTGTTGTTCTTTCAGTTAAAGATCCAAATGTTATGCTAGATTAATGTTAAAAATCTAACATTTAGTTTATCTAATTTATATTGTTTTATATATATGCAATTATAAATAATTTAACAAGTGTCAACTCTAGGATGAGCACAGAAGGAGTTACACATCTCTCCCATACTGGGCTGTAGAATGCACCTCTTCGGTACAATAAGCACTTCACAGTGTAGCATTTAATGTTAAGTTTGAGGGATGTAAACTGTTGGATTATTTGTTGAATCAGATTCAATTACTCATATATCCACAGCTCTAAAAAATAAACTAAAAAATAAAAATTATATTATTGAATTACTAACTTTAAATTGATTCACAATGATATAATTTTGGAGCAAGGTTTGAAGGGAAATGCTATGAGGAGATCTCTTTCATAATATAATTTTGACGATTAAGCCCATGTTGGTGAACTGGTTACGAGTGGGCAAGGTAATGGAGTTTAATGCAACTTGCAAGATTTCATTAGGGTTGATGTGGCGATTCCCTATGAATGCTTTAATTTAAGAATGTTGCATAGAAACAATACATTTTTTTTCAATCAGTCAACAATTTTCGAGATGTTGCATTGCAATTAAGGCATAATGGTTTCAATATCGGAGGTAGGTTCTTTTCTATAATAAACTAGTATGAACTTGCAAGAAATGATGACACATTGCAGTATTGGATTTGCAGGATTTCGCTATCATTGTTTTGAGATGCGCATAGCTTTCATCATCATCGTTCCTAGAATCACAGAGCTTTTAGTGTTAAATATTTCACTCTCAGAGCTTTCAATTTCAGGAACGCAATCAATTTACCTTTACATTTTTCTGGATGAATACGTTTCCATTTCATACATTATACCCTATAAGAAAGAACCAAAGGTTCAAGATTATAGTCATGCAGAATATGTTGTCGCACAATAGGGTTTTCTTATAAAAATACTCGAAAGAGTTCGATATGTGGTCCGGTCTATACCTACAACTTTGTAATTCAAAGAATGAAAGAATTACGAAGTTGTAGATACATACCCAATAACCTAGTACTAGTACTAGCTTACTTTTACATAAAATTATACATAAAAACTTTCATACAAATTACAAAGTTTCCTGAAAAAACTAAACAAATTATATGTGCAAGATTACTCCAAGGGCCATGTCCAACCTAGGCATTTAAGAAACAAAAAAAGAACCATTTAAACAAGAATATACTTCAGAACCATGAACTATAGACCTTGATAAAAGAAAAATGTAAATACTCTAGATCATATGTAAACATATTGAAATTGAGAGCTTAATTAACAGACGCCCAGTTATCAACATAAAAGATTAGAATAAAATCCCAGAAACATCACAACAACAAAGTGAACTTACTCGAGAATTTTACGCTTACAAAACCGTAAGGGATTCATTTCTCCCAACTCTTGAGACATTTTACTTCGTAAATGGCATTCTTATGCCATATTGATAAGAAAAAGAAATGTATGGGTATAAAGACACCTAAAGGTGATAAGCTTATATCTATACATGTTTGTAGGAGAAGCACCCTGAAGCTACAAGAATATTGATTCAGATTAGACAATGAGAACCCTCCACATATCATACTTAATAAAACCCTGGAAAAAATGCTACCATGAAGTAGGAAGCCGAGGTCTAGGGCTTACCTGAGATCCAAATTCCTTGTATCTTTTATGAAGTAATCTTGGCCACGACCTTGGAAGGTTTCACCTACAATAGAAGAGTGAGAAGGGTGATTAATTGAGTTGAATAAACAAAAATGGAATAACCCTGTTACAAGAAGCAAATTCTAAGGAAGAAAAAAAAATGAAAACGTGAATTTACCTTTCTTGACAGAACCACAAAAAATTATGAGAGCACTAGTTTCCATTGGCATCGTAATAACACAAAGGTAATACAATCAAAGTACTGTTTAAACTTAAAAAGGATAGTGAGACATTCACAACACTGAGCACAATTTCAAATGGCGTCGATGGAGTAGATAAGGCCTTGCCATCAAAGAGCATAATGGAGCTCGATACCAGGGGCATGCCAAAACAATAACCCCCATATAAATTACTTGATAGAAAGCCTCCTTCCATCAATCTCGAGGCCAGTATGAGCTTTAATGATCCAACTCCAGTTGGATGATCGATGCATGGATGTAACGCGTCTCCAAGACTGGTGTTAGATGGCAGAAGAATAGAGATGGCAGAAGAATAGATAAGGCCTTGTCATCGAAGAACATATTATAGCTTGATACCTGGGGCATGACAGAATAATAATTCTGATAGAATTTGCTTGATAGAAACCCTCCTTCCATCAATCTCGAGCCTGGTACGACCTTTAATGAGCCAAATCGACTTGGATGAGTGATGCATGGTTGTAACACGTCTCTAAGACCGCCATTAGATGGAAAAATTAAATGTCAGTTCTCGAGATCATGGTAACCACTTAACACAAAAATGTGCACCACCAGTACCTTCAAGTTAGAATTTGCTAGGAATCTCACCCTTATGTTAACTATTGTCAAAGCCTGCAAGCAAGGGAAAGTGTTAGCAGATAGTGCTAAGTAAGCCCTACTATCTCATGTTGCCAAGGAGCATATATTATAAAGAGTTTAAAACATTTAGCAATTTTTTACCCTATGACAACAAATAATAATTAAATGTAACAAGGAAAGAGATATAGCTTGGGAAATTCCAAAGAAGGTTTGGATAATAAGTCTATAAATAATTTAACTCAATCTTTGAACAAAGAATAACCAAGGAGGAGCTAAATTTAAGAATCAATTGTAATAGGGAGCCTCCATATTAACCCTTTATAAATATTGCAACCTACATAATACATTTACTCGATTAGCAGGAGGAACATTTCCCACCCATAACAAACTCTCCAACACATGCTTAAATTTCTAAACACATGACAGTCTACTTAAGTGACAATTTGTTTAGGTTGGTTAACTAAAATACCACGACCATCCAAACCATATCGAGTGTACACTTCTCAAACAAAAGTTAATGTGACCCGAACGAAGTCTTTAAAAAATCAAGCCTGTAGTAAAAATAATTCATTAAAGAACCAAAGGTTATGTACATGCACCACCATTCAAATAGAAAAAGTGGGTAATGAAAACATTATAGTCATACACAATATGCAATCACAAAATAGCATTTTGAAATAAAAATATTCAATCAACCCTTATAAGACCATCTTTGAAAGGCATTAATAGAAAACAAGGTGAGCCTCGAATGGCCTTAATAGAAAACATAATCCATCGAATAATTAATGGTCGCTGTAAATACCACATTCTTTTTTGTTACCCAAAATTGACGAAATCCATTAGATGGTTAGACACGATGACGTTTAACACTCTGTGTTAATTGTCACTTCGAAATCACACCCTGCAAATGATTCCATGGAATACGTTGCTAGGAAAAATGCACCTCTCATGGACAAGAGTTGTTCCTCTAGGCCTGAATGGTTCAAATATAGAACAAATGGGTAAACAACAAGGATGGAAGACTTCCCTTAGAGCTTGTAGATATATGGAATTAATCCTCTGGCTATTTTATGTAAGTGTCTCCTATAGTGATGAATCTCCAAGGATGTACCCACACAAACACATCAAATAGACAAGCAAGATCAAAGGTACCAGAATATAATCTGCAGTTCTATACTAGTGACTAAGGAATCCAGTAGTAAAATGAATGATTGAAACATAACACATTTTACTGGAAAGGAACCAACTTTGCATTAAAAATGAAGAAGAAATGTTACAACCTTTTTCCTTATTGTTGTGATGCTCCTTCACATGCCATGCCTTTCTCTCAAAATCTCCAACTTGCTCCTCCTATGCTCACCCTAGGTTTGGCCAGAATATCAATGCAACAAGATACATTTTCTCTCTCTCAACCATGGGGTTTAGAGCTAGGTTTTATAGGCCTTGGGAGGATAGGGATGGTTGAGAAAATGGTGGGCGAGGTGGAAGGGAGATCCTACTAGGGGGAATCTCGAGTCCAGGTGGTCCATATGAGTAGAGATGAGGGTGCCACGAAGTCTTCCTTCGAGAAGCTTCGTGAATCTTCTCTTTTAAATTCGAGCACCATTTTTCTTCCATGTAGACAGAGTGTTACCAGGGTGGGACCGCTCTTTGATCAAGGGGTATAGGCGGTGGCACCACTTTTTGTCTAGAGACAATGGGCGTTATTGAAGAGGGTAATGCCTTTTGCATGAAGGAAAAAGATGATGTTGGACTCAAATATGGAAAACAGGAGTCTGGGCCACTGTCCAACTTCACAATTTGGGATTTGAGGGAAGATTTTGATGTTTTAGGCCTCAACACATGATGGTGATGAGATTTATGTAATCAACTTGAATCAGACCTTTGTTAGGGGTATGGGATAGATAAACCCTATTGACATATCAGTAATATGGGGGGTGCAATAGTTCCGGTCTTGACTGATATGTCAATAGGGTTTATCTATCCTGTACCCATAACAAAGGTTTATTCCATGAGTGTCCTTTGGAATCAGTACCTTGCAACAATATAGGTGTTTGAGTATTGCTGACAATATCAGAACTAATATGAGATACAATATTGGAGCCTACCAAACTAGAATTGGGAAGGAAAGAAGATCTATGATGATGATATTACCATACAAGTGCATCTGCACTCATGATATCCATAATAGACTCATCCAATGGAAAAGTTTGTCTTAGATAGTCTATAGTGGGGAGAGCCTGGTTCTACCCAGTAGGGAAGATGGTAAGGATTCGAAGCCACCATATGAAGATAATTAGAATGGACATTGGAAGCAGAATGAACAACATCATAAAATGCTTCGTAAGGACCTAGAGAGGATGACTCGACAACTTCTTTGCCTCTAGGACCGTGGCCAGTTGTGTAAATCATGTTCACAGTTGCCACTTCCGTACTAGGAGGAGTTGAGGGAAACACTCCCATGAGGGTTGAATCCTTCAAAATACCTACCCCAATTGACTGATAAAGAGGGGGGGATTGACCTAGCATAAGGATATTATTTGCAGTGGGGGTAGCAACATCTGGTGAACAAAAACTGATTTGATTGATGGTCACAATCTTCCCCAAATGATGGAATTTGATAGTTTGAAACACTATCAAAGCGACAACCATCATAGCTTAGAACCAGTTTCACCCCAATAGAATATTGTAATCCAACGGTGCATTGACTACCTCCACCTGAATGGAAAAAATATTTCCCCCAAGATTGACCAAAAGGGATGGTAATAGACCATGAGGTTGGAAACCTCGTCCATCGAAATATTTCAAGGTTGTGGGTGACTTCATAAGTTTAGGAGAACCAATGGCTCTCCAACAAGCCACAAACAATATTGAATTGGAAGGTCCTTCATCCAGAATAGTCCTATATACCTTTCTCCCAACTACTCTTGTCGTGATTTGAAATGCAAGATGGTGTGGTAATCTAGACTTTTAGTTCTCCACATTAAAGTGAATCAAATTGGTGTTATCTAGGTCTAATTCCCCCAATGTTGTTAACACATTTTTGTGTTGCGCAGGAGAAATTTGGAGCATCTCCACGGTAGACATTGCACAAAGTGCTTGAGCCAAATCTTCAATGACGTTGTAGAATTGTGCAGCTCGAGCATTTGGATTAAAAACTGACTTCTTGAGGGTACTCTTGGGTGGGCACAAAATCAAGTTGTGATTAGGTTTCTCAATCGTGAGGGGACCATTAGACGAAGACAGAGGAGAACTAGTGGAAGGTGTTTTTTCGGAAGAAGGATTCTCGTCCTTGTCTATAGGTTTGTCATATGATTGACTATGAGTATTCAAGTTAATAGTTACCAAGGACATCATTCTGATTTCTTCTGTAGAATTAGAGGTTCCTAGATTAGACATATGATCTATCAATTGTTGTTGATACGGGAAGGGGTCCATAAGCACTGCCGATGTAGGGTTACTTTTCAAAAATTTACTAATTTCTTCACAATGAGGGCACTCCTTCGTGAAATGGTCACCACCACATAATAGGAAGGGATACTTAGCCTTTCTCTTACCTTTATTGTAATTCTCTGGGGCCATCACTTTCGGATTCTCCTATTGGTTTCTAGACTTCTTATGAGGGCTAGTACCTTTCTTCTTACTACTGGGTGTATGCATACTTTGAATAGCATTAACCTCGGCGGAAATCGTAGGAGCAGAAGGAATAGTAGTGGAAGTACGTTGTTGCTTGGCAGGCTTAAATACTAATGAGGGCTGGATTGAACTAATAAATCCATCAACAGGAGTTTCTGCAAGTCACTTAGTAGGGTCTATGCTGGGGCGAGGAGCTTGAGGGATTAGGTCATACAAATTTCTGGACTGGGAATAAACTATTTCCAGATATTGAGTATGACTGATAGCCTACTCTCCAGTAACAACACCACCCATAGCCACATCTCGGGCAATGGGAGGAAACAAGGATTTTGTGAACCAATCTGCTAATAATTGGTCTTGAATAGGAGCTTTAATAAGCCTTTTCCGTCTCCTCCACTCATGAATATGGTCAGATATGTGTGCAGAAGTATTTTGACGAGGTGATGTAAAAATATTTGGACCAGTTTTGTAACACTGTGGGCAGTTGGAAATGAGTAATAAAAACTGTTTCCAATGAGCTAGAGTCCACAAATGAATGTTGCACAATTTCAATGTACCACTTTGCAGCTGTAGCAGTCAAAGTTCACTGAAAGAGCCTTAAACGGACATAATCATCCATCAAGGAGTTGGAAGAACACCATAGATGGAAGGTCATAACATGGTTTTTGGGATCTTCTCCCTACTTCCCATCAAATTTTGGAATATCTGATGGTAACTTTACTGGAATTGTGGGCACGAAGGGTTATGCTGAAGGGGGCGATTAATAAACTTAGATAGATCAGGAAATTCCAAAGTTTCCAGAAAATGAAGTTGTTGGTTAGGTTTCACATACTGGTAGTATTGATAAGGAATTTGTACACCAGTAGGACCATAGGATGATTGATACACTGGTTGTTTGGAATTCATATTTGCAGACGATGCTCTCGAAGATCCGCTAGATGGAGGCGGGCCCCCGGGAGGAGGGTTTTCTCCAAGTGGCGGTGGTGGTGTTCCTCCTCTAGGAGGGCCTCCACCAGGTGGGCGCCCAAACGGTGGTCCACTAGAAGGTGGTCTGCCAGAAGGTGGTCTGCTAGGAGGTGGTCCTCCAGGTAGTGGCCCCCCAAAAGGTGGTGGTCCTCCAGGAGGTGGCCCCCTAGAAGGTGGTCCACCATAAGGTAGACCTCCACTAGGTGTCCCTACAAAAGGTGGGCCATCATATCCTTCAACAGTATTGATAGGTATCCTCCCAGACATAGGTATATACAACCAATTAGATTTCCCCCATGGTGTAAACATGTTTCTAGGGTAAGGCATATCGGGATATACCGTTCCTGTAGACGTAGGTTGAAATTTCACATTACTTACATATGGTATATTTCCCGAGTGAGTGTATCCCCAAGAAGGTTGATTAACAATGGGTTGTACCCCTGACATTTGGCCCGTACTAGAGGGGGGAGTAACCACTTTGGTTTTTGTAGGAGGGACTACAATTGCTGACTGTCCTATAGTAGGGGTTTGTCTTGTACTTGTTGATTTTTGTACCTAGGCAGATGTTCCCTAGGTGACTTTAATTTTTGCCTAAAGTCACTTTAAGAGGGAAAAAGGTGACCCTCACATTAAATGTCACTTAATGAGACTTTATAACAATAAAGTCACTTTTTGATAAATTTAAGTGGGTGAGTGATTTTATTTATGAGAAATAAATAAAAGTGATTTTCACTCTCATTCAATCTCATCCGTTGATTTGATTCTTTCTCCACCATTGGATTAAGAAACTCACTTAGGGTAAACAAAAAGGCTGAGGGAGGCAAAAGGGCATTCACTTTTTCATTTTTAGGAGAAGAGAAGAGAAGAGCGCTGGGAGAGAAGGACGAGGGTTTTCTTCACTTGCAGAGAAAAAAAAATTTCATGCACAGAAATCGAGGAGTACTGAACATTTAATGTTGGCACAGTTTCCAAGACGAGGTACGACCTGCATTAATCACAGTACGGATGCATTTAATAGTGCACAGAATTCGAGGTGAGTACGGCCTGTCTGTTGGCTGTACGGTTGCATTAAATTCAGCACAGAAATCGAGGAAGATATCAGCATTTATTTGGCACAGTTTTCGAGGGACAGTACGTCCTGCATTAAATTGCTGGCACAAATATCGAGACAGTACGGTGCATTAA
>LPNX011066666.1:58730-77616 GCA_001517045.1 Pseudotsuga menziesii | reverse complement strand
GGACTGCAGGCCTATGTCTACTCCTATGATTACCAACTGGAAGCAACTCCATGCTTCCGAGGGCAAGTTGGTAGATCCTACACTATATCGTCAGCTGATTAGTTCATTGATGTATCTGGTCAACACCAGACCAGATTTGTGCTTTGCGGTGAACACTCTTAGCCAGTTCATGGTTGAGCCTAGGAGTGTGCACTGGACGGTTGCAAAGCACGTTTTGAGATATCTTGCAGGGACAGTGGACTATGGTCTGGACTACAGGGGTTCGGATGGAGTTGGCTTGGTTGGGTATACGGATTCAGACTGGGCAGGTTGCGTGCGGGACCGGAAGAGCACTTCCGGTTGTTGTTTCAGTTTGGGCTCGGCAGCAATGTCGTGGTTCAGCCAGAAACAGAGATCCGTTGCATTGAGTACTGCTGAGGCTGAGTACATAGCAGCCAGTCGGGCTACTTGTGAAGCACTGTGGCTTCGCAAGCTTTTGGTAGATTTGTTTGATCAGGAGCTTAGGCCTACGGCGATCTACTGCGACAATCAGAGTTGCATTCAGCTCTCTGAGAATACAGTATTCCATGACAGGTCAAAGCACATAGAGATCAGATACCATTTCATCCGAGACTACGTTCAGAGAGGAGCAGTTGAGCTTCGGCATATTTCCACTGATGAGCAGGTAGCTGATATCTTGACGAAGTATTTGGGGAGGGGCAAGTTCGTCTTCTTCAGAGATAAGTTGGGAGTGGTACGGAACACCTTCCTCGGTAAGAGGGAGTGTTGATTTTTGTACCTAGGCAGATGTTCCCTAGGTGACTTTAATTTTTGCCTAAAGTCACTTTAAGAGGGAAAAAGGTGACCCTCACATTAAATGTCACTTAATGAGACTTTATAACAATAAAGTCACTTTTTGATAAATTTAAGTGGGTGAGTGATTTTATTTATGAGAAATAAATAAAAGTGATTTTCACTCTCATTCAATCTCATCCGTTGATTTGATTCTTTCTCCACCATTGGATTAAGAAACTCACTTAGGGTAAACAAAAAGGATGAGGGAGGCAAAAGGGCATTCAATTTTTCATTTTCAGGAGAAGAGAAGAGAAGAGCGCTGGGAGAGAAGGATGAGGGTTTTCTTCACTTGCAGAGAAAAGAAAATTTCATGCACAGAAATCGAGGAGTACTGAACATTTAATGCTGGCACAGTTTCCAAGACGAGGTACGGCCTGCATTAATCACAATACGGCTGCATTTAATAGTGCACAGAATTCGAGGTGAGTACGGCCTGCATTAAATTGCTGGCACAAATATCGAGACAGTACGGTGCATTAATTGCTGGTACGATTTTCTAAGCTGCTGTACGGATTGTTTTGTTGGCACAGTTTTCGAGGTAATGTACGGCCTGTTTGCTGCTGTACATTAGCATTTATTTCAGGCACAGAAATCGAGAAGGGTGTACGGCTGGGTTTGCTGAGCACATTTCCAGACTTTGGGAAAAAGTTTGCCGGTGGAGATAAGTTGTATTTTCCACTATTTTTCTATCCTGTACATTGCTGAAGAAAATAATTAAAATCTCTCCTCTCTGACTGGTTTTCCCCGTGGGGGTTTTTCCAGGGCTGATTAGCCAAAAATATCTGAGTAAATTTTTATGGTGTGCATGCATTTGTTTTCAGCCTGTTAGTAATTTTTACTGTGTGTTTAAAATTGTTCGGCAAAATTTTAAGTAACTTCAAGCCTATGCAAAACCGGCTGAAGTGAAAAACACAAATTGTTCATTTAAACCAGCAAGCAGTAAATCTCAGTTTTTCAACAGTACTAGATGTGACTGTGATGTGACCCCACTAACTACTGACACAACTTGAGCTGGAGGTTACCCCCCAGTGGTGGGAGAACTAAAGAAGACCCAGTATTTTGAACTGTAGTTACAAGGTTGGAAGGTTGACATGGATTAGGAACTATTGATCCTCGAACCAGTGATGTCAAAATAGGAGTAGCTTGAGACGTCGCAAGTGAATGATATCCGGGAGGGGTTGAATCCGAAAGACGGGGTAAATGTGTTGACATAGGATCCCGATGAGTAAGAGGTAAAGCAGTGATGTTCGTAAGGTGCTCTTGAAAATTACGTACATGATCCATAGTTGACTGGAGCCTTCTATACATATCCTCATTCAACTGAAGGTTAATAAAATATGGTCTAGTAACCCCAAATTCAAAAATTGCTTGACCCATAGAGGTTCTCCAAAAAGGAGCATTAGGGCCATATTTTGTCCCCTCTGTGTCATCAGACGGGCGATCAACCCAATTTGATGAACCAACATGAACTTCCATTGGAAAATGGAAAGCAGTTTTAGTCGTAGGAGGTTTTTCAACCAAGGGGTTATCATATGTAGTGAATTCTTCCCCCACTTCCACAACTAGATTCTCTTCCATGTGACAATCAGTTGTGGCACCTTGATCTATGGCTTCCATTGTTTTTCTCCTACAATAGGAGGAAGGTAAGGTGAAAAGCCTTGAACTCTTCTGGATTGTCTCAAAGGAAACTCAGCCGGATTGCTGGTCACTAAAATCCTAACCTAGAGTTTGAAAACTAGAAAAAAAACACACAAAACCTCTCCTACACAAGCTAAAGGCTACAAGAAGAATTAGGTGACAAGAGGGGCTAATAAAACCCAGTTCCTCACTAGGATTGTCAAGTATTTGCAACTCACGATATACCACAGGGGCCAACAGTAAAGCATGAAAAGGAGGATTGAGACCGTTCCTTGCTTGAATACTCGATTACATGGACGGTACATGCATGGTAGTCTCCTTGAGTGTTGTTCTTAGTGTATTGCATAGACAAGACAACCAAAAGGGTCTTAGATAGTTTAGGGGATCCTAGAAGGGTCTCTTGATATACACAAGGTACATGGGAGCTCAAATCCATGTTAGTGCTATCTAATGCACAATTGTTCAAAATGGGCCTTCCGATATACAATTGAGTATGCGATGTACCTTTCGATATACCTCAAGGGTACATGAAAGGTCATTCGATATGCCAACACTACGTGGAAGAACCACTCAGTTCCTGGGTTGCAGTCCAGGAAAATGAACGACAACTCCTATGTTTAAAGATGTCGGAACACGTCTCTATCCTATCACTCAAGTTACTAAGAATTTTAACCTAAATCTATCATTAATTTTATCTTGAACGGTTAGGTGGATGCATGAAATGTGTACAGAAAAGTAAAACCATGCAATATGGGATGTGAATTTTTCATTCTACCATTCAAAGTGTGCCTTACTTACAGGAAGGGGAGAGAGTGTTTCAATTCTATTTCAAAACAAAAGGTTTCCCAAACAGTCACATTGAACGCATATTTCCAGAAAATGCAAACAAGAAACACACTTTTACACTGATCTTTGAAAGAAAAAATGAAGCAATATCTATATTCCTAAAAAGAAAGACACTAGCACTAAAAGGCGCACTAAGCACTTTTTCAATTTTCTTCAAAAAATGAAAAGATCTAACTTTCAACTATGATATGTTTTTCTTTTGACGAGATAAGAGTGTATAAAAGGAAAGAAGAACATGGATATCTGAAATCTTATGAAGCTAGTCAGGGGCCCAATGATTCTCCTTTAAACAAAATTATAATCAAATCTCAACAAAAAATTTCCTTTGAATCAAAAGAAAAACGAAGTCTTTCATAAACTAATGAAGAACGAAAGAAAAAGCCAAAAAACAAATCTTCCTTTTCAAGTTCGATCAAACAATAAAAAGAGATATAACTCTACTAACTTCCAAGCACTCCTTTTGAAAATCAAACCAAGCATACAGGAAGCTAAACAGATGGATGTAACCTAGCTCTTTGCATCAAATCAAAGCAAGCATTTACCACTATCAGACTTTGAATTTAACAGTTCAGATCTCAAGCATAAATCCCAAAAAACACATAGAACAGAAAGCAAAATCAACTTAGTTTTGAAATAACAAGGGTGTGAAAACCCTACCTGGCACCGCTTGAAGAGGGTAAGTGATAGAGTGTTACTGCTTTGGCACCGCCTTTTGTCCACTATGATAGAGCGGTGGCACCTTTTAATGACTAGTGAGCAGGGGCGGTGGCACCACTTATTATCCTTTATGCATGTGCGGTGATTGTTTTTTAAGAAAAAAAGAAAAGAATGTCAAAAAAGAGAAAGTTAGGTGTTGAAACACTGGCATCAAATCATGAAATTAATATGAAAATTATGTACATAAAGTAGATGTGCCTCAAATATGAGCAGATCTGGTTATATCGAACCAAGATCTCACTAGAAAAGCTAGTAGGTCTGATCACTGAAAGGTTGGAGTTTGGATTTCAGACAAGAGTTTGAGAACCAAGGAATATCAGATGTACTAAAAGCTCTTCCCCAGCATAGTCGCTAGATTTTTTTTTAGGAAAAATGCACCTCCTGCGGAAAAGAGTTGTTCCTCTAGGCATGAATGGTTCAGATCTAGAACAAATGGGTAAACAACAAGGATGGAAGATGTCCCCTAGAGCTTGTAGATATATGGAATGAATCCTTTGGCTGTTTTATGTAAGTGTCTCCTATGGTGATGAATCTCCAAGGATGTACTTGCACAACACATCAAATAGACAAGCAAGATCAAAGTTTCCATAACATAATCTACAGTTCTATACTAGTGACTAAGGAATCCAATAGTAAAATGAATGATTGAAACATAACACATTTTACGAGAAAGGAACCAAATTTGCATTAAAAATGAAGAAGAAATCTTACAACCTTTTTCCTTAGTGTTGTGATGCTCCTTCACATGCCATGCCTTGTCCTCAAAAGCTCCATATTGCTCCTCCTATTCTAACCTTAGATTTGGCCAAAATCTCAATGCACCAGCATAACTTTTCTCTCTCTCAACCATGGGGTATGAGCCAAGTTTTATAGGCCTTAGGAGGATAGGGATGGTTGAGAAAATGGTGGGTGAGGTGGAAGGGAGATCATACTAGGGAGGATCTCGATTCTAGGTGGTCCACAGGAGTACGCATGAGGGTGCCACAAAGTCTTCCTTTGAGAAGCTTTGTGAATCTTCTCTTTTTCTCTTTTAAACTTGACCACAATGTCTTCGTTCGAGAAGCTTTGTGAATCTTCTCTTTTTCTCTTTTAAACTCGAGCACCACTTTTATTCCATGCAGATAGAGCATTACAAGGGTGGAACCTCTCTTTGATCAAGGGGTATAGGCGGTGGCACCGCTTATTGTCAAGAGACAATGGGAGTTACTGAAGAGGGTAACTCCTTTTACATTAAATGCAAAGGCAATGCTAGACTAAAATATGGAAAAAAAAATTCTGGGCCACTGCCCAACTTCACAATTTGGGATTTGAGGGCAACTTCTAACGTTTTAGGCCTCAACACATGATGGTGATGAGATTTATGTGTAACAGACTGGCGACACGATATTGCAGGATTACTGGTAAAATAAACACTCTACTCCATTGACGAGGCAACCAACTCCATGGTCCTAAAGAAAATAGTTTTCCTAGAGTAAATGTTATAGTCACATTGGAGTTTGATTAAACAATTTATGGGTAGTTCTTAGAATAGAAGAATTAAAATCAAATAAATAGAATTAGTTGTACCTGATTGAGTCACAGAGTCCATTAATGGTACAAAAGAAAGATCGGAGATCAATACTATTGCATTGATTTAAAACAGCTGGGTGCATGGCAGAAAGGAATAAAACCTAGATGTTGTAACTCAAGCCCTGTTCTATTTTCCAAGTCTTGCCATGGTAAGGAAATAGTAGAGATAAAATATGAATCTTGGTTAAATTAAACTTGTCGATCCTTCTTTCTGACGTAAAAATGATCTGTACAACAATATTGAGGCCACTATAGGCCACTCAGCCGAGTTGGATACCCAACACATGGATACTATGCATCAATCAACTAGCAAGTAGTTGTCCACATTAAATATTATGGTAAATGCATGTCCATAAGTTGTAAAGGAAGGTCATGACCCTGACAAAACCAAGTTAAACCTCACTAGGGATACGTGTTCGATCCTTAAAGTGGTTGAGTCTATTTAATGGTAAAAGGTCATGCTTTAGCATACTATGCTAAGTAAGGCCCCTACCTCATAGTCCACTAGTGCCACATAAAACTTAACCTTGCAAAAGTTAAAAACAAACATTATAGAAATCTTATAAGTCCAAGCTCAATTGAATATTCAAACATACTAATATGAAATAGGAATTAAAATAATGACAGAAAATGTTAATTTATGACAANATAATTATTTATATATAAACATTACATAATTAATCATTATCAAATAATTATTACATATTGTTCATCAATTTTCAATAAAATAAAATAAATGCATTGATTCTTAAACTTCTTGGCTATTCTTTGAGTTTTTTCATTTCTAAACTTATTATCCAAACCTTCTTTGGAATTTTCCAATCTAAAGCTCTTTCCTCATTACATTTACTTATTAATTTATTGGCATATGCTAAACAATATATGCTCCAATGGAACCATGAGATGGAAGGACTTAATTAGTACAATGTGCTAACGTTTTCCCTTGCTTGTAGTATTCTATTAGGATAAATAATTGAAAGTCGTGGGTAATAGTTTTCGTTGGTAATGAATAATGTTTCTATAATTAGAGAAACATTATGTTAGGTATTATGTTAGTCCGTTGGCCTCCTTCTTATTGTTAAATATTAAAAAAATTAGTATAATACAGATGCCAAAGAAAATATTTATAAACCGTGTTTTGATTAACTCAAAGTTTAAATCATGTGTGTATAAAGTTTATTAATAATTTTAGAGTGTTATATATATATATTCCAAGTCTCGCCATGGTAAGGAAATAGTAGAGATAAAACTATGAAGATCGGTCAAATGAAACTTGTCGATCCTTCTTTCTGATGTAAAAACGCGCTGCACATCTGTATCGAGGCCACTAAAGGACACTTGGCTGAGCTGGATGCACGCTCTGTACATCTGTATCGAGGGCACTAAAGGACACTTAGCTGAGCTGGATGCCCAACACATGTATACTACATTCCATCAATTGGAAGGTAGTTCTCCACATTAAATATTACGGTAAATGCTTGCCCATAAGTAGTAAAGGAAGGTATTGGCGACAAATAGTCTACATGCTATACAGCATTTAATGCGATGGCGGTGGCACTGTCTGCCGTCGGATCCTTTCCAAAGTAAGATCCGACGGCGGACAGTGCGACGGCCGTCGCATTAAATGCTGTATAGCATGTAAACTATTTTCGCTGAAGGTATTGACCTCGACAAAGACAAATTAAACCTCACTATGGATCCTTGAAGTGGTTGACTATGTTTAATGGTAAAAGATCATGCTTTAGCATACTATGCTAAGTAAGGCCCAAACCCATTAATTCCACAAAAAAAACTTAACTTTATAAAAGTTAAAAGGAAACATTAGAGAAGTCTTATAAGACCAAGCTCAATTTAATATTCGAACCAACTAATATGAAGTAGGAATTAAAGCAATGAAATAAAATGTTAACATGATGCAGGTGCATTATGCCGAGCACTTAAACCAAAGGCTTAGCAATGTGATGGATTGGTCACATGCTAAAGCTGAAGCATTAACAATTTATTCCTAAAATTTTGGACATTTAGTTAGAGAATTTTTGAACATTTAGTTAGGAAATGGTTAGAAGGTTTTAAATAAAGACAAAAACAGTTAAACGGTAGTTTCTTTTCTTATTGGAAGGGAGGATGTGTTTTATTCTAGGAGATTTCATTTTGGAAGGTTAGGTTTTTTGGAGAAAAAAAGGGGAAAATCTTCTCATATGTACTGGTGTAAATGTCCTTCTCTACAAAATAGAAACTGACTGTATTAATAAATACATCTGCAAGTTGTTTAAACATTTTGACATTGTAAATGGATTCGATTTTCTTCCTATTTACTTCATGATTTGGAAAATAAATTCAGTTGTGTAAACGAGAAGATGTTGTAGAATGTTGTGTATCTGCCTTTGATGATCGAAACTGAAATTGACTGCATGTTAGATATTGAGTTTCCCAAAGGTATCTCGTTTCCACTCTTTGTGTGGCCGTTTGAGAGAATCATTATTTTTTTTATACAATTCTAAACGATCTTCCAAAGTACCCGTGGAGAATAGACGTCGAAAATATATGCTTATATCCTGCAAGAACAGAGTATCATGTAGCTAACTGGAAATCCCCTCATTGAAAAATTGAAGGAGTGTTTAATTGTTGCGTTTGACCTGAATAGAATTTTAAATCCTCTGAAATTCCTTTGATTATTAATCCAAACTTTCTGCGTTTTGGATGAGAGCAGAAGCGTTTCCAAATTATTTTAACCAACGCCAATGCAAGGTTGTTTTGTTATTTGGTTTTTGGCTTTTCAACCCTTTATTGCCATCAATTTTTGGTATTAGAGAATAACGTTGTTGTTTCCTACAAGTATATAGCGATGAATAAACAAGTAGGAAGAGGACGAGGTCGACGAGGCAGACCTAGGGATAATGCAGAACTCCGAGAAGAGATAATGAGACTACAAGTTTGATTAGAAGCCATAGAAGTGGGAATACAATGAGATCCTAAAGGTGGAGATATTAGTGACCCTGACGAGGTACCTGAAGAAGAAGAAGAAGTAGTACCTGTTGAACTTAGATTGTTGAGAGCAGTATTGGGCTCAAGTTCAAGGCCAAATCCCGAACTCTCCATTTACGATGGTAGTTTGAAGGCTGAGAACCTAATATACTGGATCAATGAGATGGAAAAGTATTTTGAGTACGAGGAGATTGGCGAAAAAGAAAAGTTAAGTTTGCAGTGACAAGGTTGAAAGGTCATGCTGCACTATGGTGGGACATGTTAGATTTTTATTATTAAGTTAGCAATACATTATGATCTTTAACTGAGAGAATAACAAGCACAACAATCAAACACAAGAGACAATGAACACAGTATTTATCCTCAAGGAAACCATAAATGGTGAAAACCCCGCAACTTCCTCAGAGATAGAATCAGCACCAAAAGTAGAACCCAAAACAGTAAGTGATCTCCCGACAGTAGTAACCTTCTTTCTATCTAGCCTCAGTGTCTTCTCCTTCCTCAACTATGTGCTACACTTGAGTGTGTATCAGATGTGTGATAAATAGAGAGTCCAACTCTCTATTTATACTAATTCTTGACTTGACTAAACCCTACTAGGGCCGACCTCTCTAGGAGAGTCTAATAACCCTAGTGCCCCGGAATTGCGGGGACTTTAGCCCTTAACCAATAGGAGGGTTACCCACAATGACTTGACATGACTTGTTTACATTATAGATCTTCCCGATAGGATCATTGAGGCATTCCATGACTCTAGTACATCCCGGAATAAACATCGGGTTACAATATATAATAAATACAAGTGAAATACATTCCGAAGTTACATATACATCAACACTCCCTCTTAACTAGGAAGGTATTCTTTCGACACAATTTTCAGCACAAGTCTTCTTCTCTGTATCTTCTGGATCATCATCAAGTCCTCGTCATCTTCAAGTCATCTTCATCTTCAAGTCATCTTTATCTTCAAGTCATCTTCATCATTGGATATGGATCATCACTCGATCTAGATCATCACTGGACATCATCACTGGATCTGGATCATCATCACTGGATCTGGATCATCACTAGTGTTGTACAGGATAATTCACCTAATAACCTAGGTCTGGGGGGTTACCAACATACTCATAACTTGCAGATAGTTTGACTCTAAAAGCACAGAATAGGAAATAGGAAAGTAGAAGGACTTACTTGTATTAAACGAAGGCTGGTCCTTGCTATCTTCTCCCTCTTTGATCTACTTCCAAAGTCTCCAGGATAGTTCCTCCTTCACCTGTTAATAAACACTCTTCCAGATACAAGATGGCTCATATATATAAATGCAGGTTAGGCAAATCATATATCATATTGAAATGTAAACATTTACCAATCTACAAGATATGAAACACATATGGAAGAAGTAATATCTTTATTAACAATAATAGAAGAGAGTTTAGGTTACAACCCAATGTCTGAACAAGGACTCCTCTGTCACCAAAGGACTCTGAGTTTCTCTGCTCCAAAGATTTCTGTAGACAATCCACCAGCATAACTTTGCTCTCCAAGTATGACCCTCCAACACCCTCCCCAAGGCCTCTATTTATATGGATGAAATGAGGCAGTTCTTGAAGGTTAGGGAGGTTGTGGCAGTTAAGAAGATTAAGTTAAATGAGTAAACTAATCTTCCATTAGTGCATGGTTTTATGATTTAATGTTGAGGAAACCATTCGCGGGTCTATAGTAGAGCAACCCACGAATGATTCGCGACTATATTGAAGAGCAACCCGCGAATGCAAGGATTCGCGACCTGCTGTATATGAGACTCGCGAGTGATGCGCGAGTTGTCAATATAGAGAGTCGCGAATACAACTCAACATGGAAAAATTGGCAAAGTAACCAGCTGGGTGTATAGGGAATGTACTTCATCATAAGCCAAGGTATAGTGAATATGGGCGACCTCAATCCATAAGTGTCCTTTTATGTGCCGACATGAGGGATATCAACACTCGGACGGAGAGGTGCCATTCAGGTGTATAACAGATGCCCCCTAATGTGTGAGGTCAGAGGGGAACGATGGTCGAAATACATTATAATATTTAACTCAGGAGAAACTCAGAAATCCAGTGGAGCAGAAGGAGTTCCTGAAACAAATACATAGGAATATCATATAAAAAGTTACATCTGAGGATGCTATGTTCAATTTACTGGAACACTAGCTCCTTTACAATATTTGAGTACATCATATGATACGGGTAAAAACCACGTATTTACAAAGGTGGAGCAAAGCCACAATACAATAATGATGAGTCTTCAAAAATATGGAAGTCGGATATAGAAATGGAACATAGTCTTGTGCAACTTAGTTCATGAGTGAGGAACTAAGGTCTTCATAAAAGATCCCAAAGAACCAGTACAATCCAAGCCATGTGAATAAGGGTAAGCTGAACTCGAACATGGAGAGGTTTCAACAGTTTGTCAACCAATAGATGATAATTGACAACTGAAGCAAAGGAGTTCACCAATGATGAAAGTGAATCCAGAGGTACCATCGTCAAAAATCTAGGTCGTCGTCATCAGGAAGTACTGAAACGGAACCATACTGTGATAGGGAAGGCAATAGATCTTCCAACGGATCACAAGAGTGACTAGGAACTGGGCAAAAGAAGGTAGACACAAGTAAATGGATAACAAATATAACAATGATGGAATCAGGCTATAAATCAGACATGAGGTATAATCCTTGAACAGTGAGCACAACACAGAGATGACCCAAGGCAGCATACAACGGATAGATAGAACAACTAGACTTATTTGTCATGTAGGAGACATGAGCAGATTCCCCAGGTATAATGGACAAGAGGAGGAGTCAAAACTCAAAGTAATAGCTGAACACAAGTGTAGACTGAAACATGGATATCGGAAAGCAAAGAGTGCTATGTTCAAGGATGACAAGCTGCCATTACTGAAAACAAGAGAAAACTTCTTCCTTACCTTCCCTGTTAGGTTTTAATGAGTCCGGGAAAGCCAACTCGGTTCCCTCTTCATTTTTTAACAAGCTTGAAGAGATGGGAAAATAATGCTTGATACACTGATCCGTGGATTTAATGAGCCCGAACTAGTACATGCTCATACAGTATTTTCACATTTAGAGAGTCTGAAAATGCCAAAGAAGACTCCAGGGGGGTCCTTTTTCGTCCAATTTAGTCTCCTGAGGCCGAAAAAGTATAAAACAAACCACAGAAGAACTCTCTTAACTTCCGAAGAAGAAAAGGTGAACCTTTTTCGTACTTAGTCGGGAAGGTCCGAAAAAGGTTAAATTACCACCTACCCAACGCTCCTTCCATAATAGCATAAAATAGCTTGAGTTTTATGAGTGTGAAGGAAAGCAAGATCACTCGGAAAGATCCATTTGGGTACGAGAAATGGGGCTTACAACAATAAACTCGTTGCTTTGTTCTTTAGTGTTTAACGAGCATGACAAAGACACAAAGTACACTCGGAATATTTTTCATGTTTAGGTCCAGAGCATGAAAAAGAGAAAACTAAGCTCAAACCGGATGTTCCTTTTCCGTAAATTTAGTCCCTCAAGTCCAGAAAAGTGATAAACCTATACCTGAGAATACTCTTCTCAATTCCGAAGAAAAGAGAGTGATCATTTCTCATATTATTCTGCATGGTCCGAGAAAGAGATACCCTACCACCAATGCGGATGCCCATTCACATATTCTTAACGAGCTTGAACGGACGAAATAACTCAGCAGTCAAGTCTGTTTTGAAGGAGTCAGACCTGGGCCTAAAGAAACTCCATAAGGGTGGGGAGTCTTATAAAGGGATAGCTTGTAAAGAGAGATTCATAAGAAGCTCTATTTGGCGTGAAAAGTAGCTATGAGGAAACCCCTGGGCCTGAAATAGTGACAGAAATGAGTATCAAGGGATAGCAATGGCATATAAGAAAGATACTCATGAAAAGGGATCCTAGCCACAGAAGAACAATGGTAGAGACAAGGGACTAATGGTTTAAAATACCATAGTCCGTGGCAAAAATGTTGAGTACTAAGGTTAATGTGGAGTGATAAGATGCCAACAAGTGTTGGAATGAGCAAAACCACCCTATAGAAGCATCAACACTTTGTAAAAGTAGGTAAACCTATTCCAATGCACAAAAGGGGTAATATTAGTCAATTGACATTTCAAACTATAGGGAAAGACCCACTTTACGAAATATTTTTTCTATTAATAGTTTGAAAATCAAATCATTTCTTACCATTTGCACTTTTGAACCAAAAAAGGAAAGTTTACCCTCTATCTTTGATCACTTGCCGTGGACAATTAGACCGTCGGAATTCAGATCCGTCAGCTACAGGTAACTCTACACCCTGAGCTCTTCATTTTCATCCAATTTTTTTTTTAAATTGATGGTCAATTCAGTTTATTTCATCAACATAAAAAATGATAAAATGTATTCGCGGGTTGCTACACATGAAAGCTGCGAATACACGTTTCATGCGCGGGTTGCTGCATAGGGAAATCGCGAATGACTCGCGACTTGTCCCAATGGACAGTCGCACATGCTGCGCAAAAGATAAAAGGTTTAAAAATGGTCAAAATTTTTAAATTTTTATGGTGAAATACTGAATTAAACTATGTTTATTTGTCAGGGAAAACATGGTGCTGGAGTGGAGGGAGAGGGAACATGAGATGATGGACCAAGCGGCTCTCCAAAGCCCGCATACCATCCAAGCATTGCGGAATAGTGGGCTGCTCAAGTTCTTTTGCACATCACCTATGCGGGCCAATGTCCGCATATTAGAGTTCTTAGTCCACTACTGGGACCATGATCTGGGGATGTTCAACATCCAGGGCGAGACTTTGGAGCTTACCACATAGGACATCTACTTCATAACCGGGTTATCACATCGGGGAGCACCGGTGAACTTGGAGGGCACTGGCAGGGGTGGGGACCCCTTGAGTGTCCAGAACTATATCGATGTATTCTGCAGGCCGGGTACTCAAAAGAAAGGCAGCAGCGTTCTCATAGCAGATATCCAGGATCTTACATTACAGGTACTGGCCAGTACTATAGTGAGACTTTCAAGATCGACAGGATTACACATGGCCACCAGGACTCAGATGAGAGTGGCGGTGGACAACTTTAGAGGCACACTCTTTGATTGGTGTACAGGGATTGCCCCATCATGAGGAGGCAATTGTCCAACTGTAGGAGGGGGAGACAAAAGAACTTTGGCTATGCTAGTATATTGGTAGCGTTCTTCTTTGAGAGGGTGCCAGCTATGAGCCCTGCGATACCCTTACAGGTCTGTCATCCACGGCAGCCGAGGCTGAGCCGGTGGGAGATATCTTCCTCTGTCAAGGAGGAGGAGATGTAGTACATAGCATGTATGATGATGATTTCTATTCATGGTGGGAACGGCAGGTGCCGGCGTTGGAGCAGTTTCCATATGCTGGATTAGATTTCCGAGGTGATCCTGACCTAGTCCTCCCTCCAGGAGGAGCATGGGGAGAGATGGGTAGGTCATTTTTTATTTTTTATCATTATCAAATTTTTATGGATTTTCAAATGATAGGATATATATATATGCACAAGTCTAAACCCTCTTTATGTGTCAAAATGCAGATATTGGACCGGTCTACCCTGTAGGGCACCCACGTACCTTCGTACATCTTGTTGCAGGGGGAGACCCAGGATTGATCATGGTACTCGAGGCGAAGCTAGGCAGGCTGACCGAGCGAGTACCTACGATACGGATAGAGCATCTCCCTGTAGCTATGCAGGAGTCAGTAGTTGGGGTTCCACCGGCCTGGCTACATCTTTTCAGACGAGTAGCCAGGGCAGTATGTGTATATAGAGATGCAGTGGAGGCTGCCGAAGTCGAGGAGGCTGAGGAAGCCAAGGGGCACAGAGATCACGGGGACCAACCAAGTCCCAGTGGCCAGGGCGGGCAGGCTTAGTTTTAGGCATTTTGATGGATGTTGATCCACTTTTTGTATATTTTGTACATGATGGGATCTACGGATCAGACTTAACCTATCCTATGTATGAACAGATATTTACATATATATATATATATATATATATATATATATTTGTTTTTGGTTGTCACCTTATTTACAAATGTTTTTTATATAATTGCTGTATATTTTATGGAATGTGTGTGAGATGCCAGTCCAAAATATAATTAGCATATGCATCAGTTAATGAATTTTGGTTTCGTGGAATGTGATTAAAAGTAATAACTTCAAAATGTCTTTCCAGTAAACGTATTTGCATGAACTGACGTAACAATGTAGGATTATGCACCTGGTAAGCTCGATTGAGCTGGGAAACAACCAACTGAGAATCCAAATGGACTTTAAGCTGGGTGATGCCTCGTGACAAGGCATCCCATAGGAGCTCAATGACAGCCCTATACTCAGCAACATTATTGGAAGCAGGACCTAGACAAGCGCCACCCGCGGCAACAAGCTGTCCTGAAGGGGAATAGATAACCCATGCTACCGAAGCCAGGTTACAAGTGTGACGGCTGGCGCCATCAGCAAAACCTACATACATCTCGGAAGACATCTGCAACAACCGACAGATAGTATAAAAAATGAAACTGACAACCTAATGTACATAAGAATACATACATTAATATACAAGAAAAAGTGCTAAGCCTAGGCATAGTACCTCTTCAAGTAGAGCCCATTTCTAGGCTCAGGCAGCTTATTCCCATCATAATCTACTAGTTCATATGCGCCTTTGCTCAAAACTTTAGACACAACATAGGGTCCCAACCACATAGCCTTGAATTTTCCTACCCCCAGAGGCTCTTTATCTTGGTCACAGATCAAGACAAGTTCCCCCTCAAAGAAAACCTGAGATTTGACCATTTTATCATATTGAGATTTAACCCTATTCTTATGGGCTTGATTTGCAGTCAACGCATCTCTACGTTGCTCATCAAGATGTTCTAAATGGAGCAATCGTTCTTCAAGCTCATTTGTGTTAGGTAGCACAGGAATAGCTATCTGTAAGGATGGGATTTCACATTCAATCGGCGTAATAGCTTCCACCCCGTGAACGAGTTGGAAGGGGGAAAAACCCATAGCAGTTTTGACATTGGTTCGATAATCCCAAAGAGCAGGATATAACATGACGTGCCAATTTGAACGGGCTGTATCAATAATACGTTTAAGTATAGTTTTCAAAGTTTTGTTTACAGCCTCAACCTGACCATTTGCTTGCGGATAATAAGGAGAAGAATGTTCTTGTCGGAATTCGAGCATGGTGGTCAGCTCTGTCATCATGTGATTTTGAAAATGACTGCCATGGTCAGTGACAATCACTTTGGGGATACCAAACCTAGCAATAATCTGATTAAACATGAAGTAAGCTGCCGTTTCCCCATTGTCCTTGAAAGTAGGCATTGCCTCTGCCCATTTTGTAAAATAGTCGACAGCGACAATGATGTATTTATGCCCCCTAGCCGAGGCTGGGTTGCATGTCATATAATCGATCCCCCACTTC
This sequence comes from Pseudotsuga menziesii, assembly GCA_001517045.1. NCBI lineage: Eukaryota > Viridiplantae > Streptophyta > Pinopsida > Pinales > Pinaceae > Pseudotsuga > Pseudotsuga menziesii. The sequence goes on along the minus strand of LPNX011066666.1, from coordinate 61,520 downwards.
ATGAAAGGGCCTACCGAGACGACGGGAAACAAGGGAGCAGGATGTGACCACATTTTTTTGGTGTAAAGCTGACATGGATGGCAGCGTTTGACAGCTTCCACACAATCTTTAAAGATAGTGGGCCAGAAACACCCGGCACGTAATATCTTCTGGGCCGTTGCTAACCTAGATAAATGACCCCCACATGCTCCGCTATGGGAATCATTTAGGACAATCTCCGCTTCCTCATGAGTAAGGCAGCGACGCAAGATGGAATCTACCCCTCGTCGATACAATGTATCTCCTATAATGAGGTAGTTTTTAGCATGAAGACGTAACTTGCGTCGGTCTTCCCTAGAGTAAGCGGTAGGATACTTCAAATTCTGGAGATATATAAGAATATCTCCGTACCAAGGATCAGAGGTTGATATAAGAAAGATGTGCTCATCTAGGAATGAGTCATCTTGAACTACTACATCTTCTTCCGTAGGGAATTCTGTTATAAGCTCGGCAAAAACTAAGGACTTTTTGGATTTAACGAATTGGAAAACCAAGTCAAACTCTTGGAGAATGACTATCCACTTATTGAATTTTCCCCCAACAATCCGTCGGGATAAAACATATTGGAAAGGGTTTACATCCGCCACTACAATAGTGGTCCTCAGTAAGATGTAGTGCTGTAACCTCTGTACAGCATAAACAGCCGCTAAGGCTAACTTCTCGATGTGAGAGTACTTAAGCTCAGGCCCAACCAAAGCGCGGCTAAGATAATAGACAACACACTCAACGAGATTTTCATCCTCCTGAACTAGCACTACTCCAATGGTAGACTCCGACGCGGTCAGATATAATAAAAAATCCCTAGAGTAATCTGGCGGGCGTAATAAAGGAGCTGACAACAAGGATTTCTTTAATGCATTGAACGCGAGTTGTGCAGTTTCATCCCATACAAATGGGGTGTCCTGTTTAAGAAAGTGCATGAAACCTTTTGTGATATTGGCATAATTAACGATAAAACATCGAAGGAAGTTAGACTTACCTTGTAGACTCTGAAGTTGCCTAAGTGAATGAGGAGGAGGCAGATTTACAATGGCCTCGACTTTTAACGAATCCACCTGTATGCCCCTACTAGAGACAATGAATCCAAGCAATCTACCTGATTCGACGCAGAAAACACACTTGTGGGGATTCAAGCGAATTTTATAGTACCTGCATCTCTCGAAAATGTGTCGAAAATCAACCATAAATGATCTGGATGCTGGATCCTCTTGTGAGAATGAGCAGGAAAATCATCAAGGTAGGGCTTGACAATGGATTTTATATCGTGAAAAGAAAAGTTCATGGCTTGTTGAAAGGTTGCCCCTGCATTTTTCAATCCAAAAGGCATTTTTATATACGCGAATGTACCCCAAGGGAAAATAAAAGCAGTTTTATGCTGGTCTTCCGGTTTGATTTGGATTTGATTGTAGCCGGAGAAACCATCCATAAACGAGAATACCTCACTACCCGCACATGCATCTATGATTTGATCAATAAACAATGTAGGGTAGTTGTCCTTGGGACAGGCTTTGTTAAGGTCTCGAAAGTCCGTACAAACGCGAATAGTTCCTTGCTTTTTGTCAACGGGAACTGGGTTGGACACCCACTCAGTCAAAGCAATGGGATATATAAAGCCTGCTTTCAACAGCTTTTCTACCTATGCCTTCACAGCCGCCGCTTTACGCGGGTTCACGGGGCGTAATTTTTGCCGAACCGGCTTAGCATCAGGATAGGTTGGGATCTCATGTTGAAAAATAGATGGATCAATACCTGGAATCTCCTCATATGACCAGGCAAAGATATCGCGGAATTCCTTGAAAAGGGCAGTATAAATGGAAATCTCCTCCGGAGAGCAGTTTGCACCTATATAGATATTTTCCACGACATCTGGCTTTACAGAGATGTTGATCGGTATAGTAGCGGAAATGTTTGCCATATTCCCCTCGGCAAACACTCCTTCCTTAGGTAAAGGGTTGACAGGTGTATCAACATCATCCGACAGTCTCACATGAAACTCTTGGTTTTCTATCTTGCTTAGCTCTGGAAGGAAATAAGATCAGTGATGAAGATCCTCACATATCTTATCACGTGAACACATAGCTTCCAGAATAGCTTAATCTGAAGGTAAAATAGTGTCTAAGAAATCTATGGAATGTAAAGAGTTATCCGCCCATGCAGGAATGTAAACTTCTTCCTGATCATCCGAGACTGTAAGAGGATCTGGAATGGGATCTACAGTGGTTTGGCTAATAGCTTGATACGCCACTTCCACTGCAGACAAGGGAACTTCCGGTTCCTGAGGGGTTGGGAGGACCCAAGGATCAGTCTTATCGACCACCGAATCAATGGACTTCCCTACAGTAGTAGAACCGAGATAAAGGACTGGAGCTGGAATATTGAATGTGCCCATCAATGATGCGTACAGTCCAGCCCCCAAGCTCTGTGCAGCAGGTTTGGCCTGATCAACCAATGGCACAGTGGAATCTTTAGACTCTAAGCGGCCTTTACGAGTAAAATCAAGTTGGTCAACAGTGACCAGCTTGCCCTCATGTGGAAAAACCACGACACGAAAGAAAGCAGATGCAACAACAGACATTGCATAAGTCCAATTCCTACCCAGAAGCAAATTGTAGTCCAATGGAGCATCAATCACTTTGACTTCAACAGATACTGCTTTTCCAGCCAACTTAATCTCGAAAGCTGGTAGGATACCATGTGGACGGAAAGACCGTCCATCAAAAGTAGTAAGTAAAGTGGTTGATGGGACCAACT
>LPNX011066666.1:32513-57011 GCA_001517045.1 Pseudotsuga menziesii | reverse complement strand
TCAGCTTGCAATTCCTCTATCTCGACTGTGTCAAGGTCAAAGCGGTTAGCTATTAATTCCGGTTCACCAAGAACCTCACTTACTCCTACTGGTTCAAAAGAGCCACCTGTGCTTAATCTCCGCCTTTGGGGTAGAGGTGGAGGTTCCAGTGGTGAGAGAGGAGGAAGGTTTCTCAACCTTCTTGACCTTCTAACAAGTTGGTCCTCCAGAATTAAGACTTTAAAAAATCACACCCTAAGGCCAACTAAACACAAGCAGATCCACAGAGCATACACTAAAAAGATCCTATAGTCTCAAGCAATCAAAACAGGCTATAAAGATATGCTTTCCCAAAGAAAGCTGATCACCAGTTACTTGGCGTCCTTGAGGGGTTCTTAGGCACAAGCGGAGGAATCACCCAACCGCCCTCCTACACTTTCCACAAGGGTTACCTTCCAAGTCCGTTCAAGGTGAACCAGAAATAACCTTCCGGTTTACCTGGGTATGACTAAAAAGACAAGAGACTAAGGCTACCTTGACAATACCTACTGTCTGGGGGGACAGTCGCAAGCCGAACTCGTACGCATGGGTAGGGTAGCTGAGCCCGAAACTCTGTCTAGGACAGAATCCCCAGATGCGTAAAAGTCCTGGGTTACGTTTTGACAAGGATTCGGGGGGTTATCCCCTCTGTCCAAGCCTCCACGCGGCCTAGTGCTTAACTCCCGTTTGAGAGGAGCTTCCCAGATACAGCGGTAGAACCAAGGATTTACCTAATGAATAGTCCACTACGTCTGAGTTTATAATTTGTGGGAAGTTTACACTCCCTAGCCCACAAATCTAGCCTAAGCTAGTAGGTGAAAGGCCCTAAAAATAAAAACTTATTAATAAATTTTAAATTTATGCGTTAATTTTAAGGGCTGTTCTTTACTCAAAGGAAGTGGAAGTGATAGACTGTATGGTGTTTTGACTCAGCAGAAAATAAATGAAAGTAAAAGTGCATTTAAAGCAAACTAACACTATAAAATAAACTTCTTTTCATTTTTTCAGATATATATTGATGAATTAACAGCACTTAATAAGCCTAAACTAGCCTATGTTTTTGTATTTTTCTGAGATAATATTTTTTAAACTGAAACAAACACTACTTTATGCAAAAATTACAATGCAAAAGATTAACTATGTTTTGTTTTTCACTTTAAAAAATGCTCAAAAAAGTACTATGCATCTACAATGCACTGCTTGAGTAAACTTGATAGTTATGGACTGTATAAAAACTACAAATTGAAGTAAACAGGAAAATAGGACCAAAAGACCAGCAAGAAAAGTAGGCTAGGACCCTAGCTTGGGTGCAAGCATTGACACAAAATCAAAGCAGACTTTAAACAGGTAAGTGCAAACCAATAACTGACAGAAAGCAGACTGGAAAGACAGAGTCTAAGACCCTGATCACTGATCTAGACTCAGGCACTCTCACCAACAACCCAAACAAGCCAAGAAACTTCAAGATGCAAACAGTAAATAAAACAAGTAAAAAAGGACTCAAGGGCTTTGAAAAGCACTAAGATGTGATCACCTGATACATTCAAACAACTCTACAGCACTCTTAAAGAAAATATTCTTAGAAAACAGGACTTATAACAGGAAAAAGAACAAGCAAACTTTCACACAGAAATCCCAGTTTTCAGGAGTACTCGCGACTGTCTAGCAGTGCAAGTCACGAATGATTCGCGACTGTTCAGTGGAACAACCCGCGAATGCAACTCAAAATTCGCGACTGTCCAGAAGGACAACCCGCGAATGGGTATAAAAATTTCTCAAAAAACAGAGAAAAAGGACCCAGACTTTCAAATGCTGAAGTAATTAAGAAGCAGGATAAAAACCACAAGCAGACTTCAAGCAAATACTGGTCAGGAAACAGAAAAAGACCTAAAGCAGACTAGGCTTCCCCAGCGGAGTCGCCAGTTCTGTTGTACAGGATAATTCACCTAATAACCTAGGTCTGGGGGGTTACCAACATACTCATAACTTGCAGACAGTTTGACTCTAAAAGCACAGAATAGGAAATAGGAAAGTAGAAGGACTTAATTGTATTAAACGAAGGCTGGTCCTTGCTATCTTCTCCCTCTCTGATCTACTTCCAAAGTCTCTAGGATAGTTCCTCCTTCACCTGTTAATAAACACTCTTCCAGATACAAGATGGCTCATATATATAAATGCAGGTTAGGCAAATCATATATCATATTGAAATGTAAACATTTACCAATCTACAAGATATGAAACACATATGGAAGAAGTAATATCTTTATTAACAATAATAGAAAGAGTTTAGGTTACAACCCAATGTCTGAACAAGGACTCCTCTGTCACCAAAGGACTCTGAGTTTCTCTGCTCCAAAGATTTCTGTAGACAATCCACCAGCATAACTTTGCTCTCCAAGTATGACCCTCCAACACCCTCCCCAAGGCCTCTATTTATATGGATGAAATGAGGCAGTTCTTGAAGGTTAGGGAGGTTGTGGTAGTTAAGAAGATTAAGTTAAATGAGTAAACTAATCTTCCATTAGCGCATGGTTTTATGATTTAATGTTGAGGAAACCATTCACGGGTCTATAGTAGAGCAACCCGCGAATGATTCGCAACTATATAGAAGAGAAACCCGCAAATGCAAGGATTCGCGACCTGCTGTATATGAGACTCGCGAGTGATGCGTGAGTTGTCAATATAGAGAGTCGTGAATACAACTCAACATGGAAAAATTGGCAAAGTAACCAGCTGGGTGTATAGGTAATGTACTTCATCATAAGCCAAGGTATAGTGAATATGGGCGACCTCAATCCATAAGTGTCCTTTTATGTGCCGACATGAGGGATATCAGCACTCGGACGGAGAGGTGCCATTTAGGTGTATAACAACTGGGTCATCATCATAGGTGCTATCTCTTGATTCTTCTCATCATAGAAATCTCTACAGAGCTAGCCCTTTTTCATGCTGGATGTACATTTACAGAGCCAGTCCTTTTTCATAGCGGATGTATCATCATAGAGCTAGTCCTTTTTCATACTAGATGTGGCATCTACATAGAGCCAGTCCTTTTTCATACTGGATGAGTCTTCACAAAGCTAGTCCTTTTTCATACTGGATGTATCATCATAGAGCTAGTCCTTTTTCATACTAGATGTGGCATCTACATAGAGCCAGTCCTTTTTCATACTGGATGAGTCTTCACAGAGCTATTCCTTTTTCATACTAGATGTGGTAGCTACATAGAGCCATTCCTTTTTCATACTGGATGAGTCTTCACAGAGCTAGTCCTTTTTCATACTAGATGTGGTAGCTACATAGAGCCATTCCTTTTTCATACTGGACGAGTCTTCACAGAGCTAGTCCTTTTTCATACTAGATGTGGAAGCTACACATAGCCATTCCTTTTTCATACTAGATGAGTCTTCAGAGAGCTAGTCCTTTTTTCATACTAGATGTGGCGGCTACACAGAGCTAGTCCTTTTTCATACTAGATGTGTCTTCACAGAGCCAGTCCTTTTTCATACTGGATGTGGCATCCACACAGGCCTAGTCCTTTTTCATACTAGAAGTGTCTTCACAGAGCCAGTCCTTTTTCATACTGGATGTGGCATCCACACAGAGCTAGTCCTTTTTCATACTCGATGTGTCTTCATAGAGCCAGTCCTTTTTCACACTAGATGTGGCATCCACACAGAGCTAGTCCTTTTTCATACTAGATGTGTATTCACAGATCCAGCCCTTTTTCATGCTGGATGTGGCATCATCACATACATCTGACAATGGAAGGAACCAATCCCCTCACCATGTCACAGCTCTTACATTTGACCATGGAAGGAACCAATCCTCTCACCATGTCACAGATCTTACATCCAACCATGGAAGGAACCAATCCTCTCACCATGTCGGAAGGGCACATCACTTACATCTGACCATGGAAGGAACCAATCCTCTCACCATGTCACAGATATTACATCCAACCATGGAAGGAACCAATCCTCTCACCATGTTGGAAGGGCACATCACTTACATCTGACCATGGAAGGAACCAATCCTCTCACCATGTCAGAAAGGCACAGCACAGACATGTCACTTCCTCTTGGGAGGAATCTCGATCTGGAGAACACCAAGATTCTCCCTGAAGTACTCAAACTTCACCCTAGCCAATGGCTTAGTCAACACATCAGCTATCTGTTTGTCCATTGCAACATACTGGAGCTTCACTGCTCCTCTCTACACCATATCCCTGATATAGTGATACTTGATCTTGATATGCTTCGACTTGTCATGAAACACTGGATTCTCTTACAACTTTACACAACTCTAGTTGTCACAGTAAATACAAGTAGCATCTAACTGGAGATCAAATAAATCAGAGAGTAGCTTCCTCAGCCATACTGCCTCACAACTAGCTGAACAAGTTGCAACATACTCTGCTTCAGCTGTACTCAATGCCACACATGATTGCTTCCTGCTAAACCAAGAGATCACACTTGATCCCATACTGAAGCAACACCGTGAAGTGCTCTTCCTATCGATGGCACTTCCTACCCAATCTGAATCAATATAGCCCTCCAGGTTAATCCTTTGATCGGTCTTATACTTGAGACCATAATCAACCATACCCTTTAGGCACCTTAGAATGTGCTTTGTGGCAGTCAAGTGAACATGTCTTAGATCTATCAAGTATTGGCTTAAGGTGTTCATAGCAAAGCAAATATCTGGTCTCGTGTTCATCAGGTACATTAAGGACCCAATCATCTGACGATACATCATGGCATCAATCGAATTTGATGAAGCATCACTCAATAGCTTCAAGTTTGATGCCATAGGTGTGGTTAATGCCTTGCAGTCCATCATCCCAAATCTCTTCAGGATCTCTACTACATACTTCCCTTGTCCAAGGAATATTCGATCTGTATTCTTCCACACCTTTATACCTAGAAAACAATGCATCATACCCAAGTCCTTCATTTTGAACTCAGAAGCAAGCTTTCTCTTTGTATTAGCAATCAACCCATCCATACTTGTCACAAATAGATCATCTACATATAGTAGAAGCATCACTGGGTTTCCATCTTCAACCTTGTAGTGAAGGTTGGAATCTTCTTTAGTCTTGGTAAATCCCAAGCTGGTTAGAAAGCTATCAATTCTACCATACCATGTCCTAGGTGCCTATTTCAAGCCATACAGGCCTTTCTTCAATCTACACACATGAGACTCCCTGCCATGTGTCTCAAAACCGAGTGGCTGCTCCACATACACTTCCTCTTCCACTACACCATTCAAGAAAGTAGTCTTGACATCCATTTGGTGTATCTTCCATTTCATCACTGAAGCTAGAGCAAGTACTGATCTGATGGAAGTGTATCTGGCTACAGGTGCAAAGGTTTCTTCATAGTGTATTCCTTCTTTCTGGGAGAAACCACGAGCAACAAATATTGCTTTATATTTCTCTATGCTATCGTCTGTAGCATGCTTAATCTTGTAGATCCATTTGGGAGTTACAAATGACTTCCCTTTTGGTCTTGGGACAAAATCCCAAACATCATTCTTCATGAGTGATTGATACTCTTCAATCATAGCATCCTTCCATTCTTTCTGTTCTACCGCTTCTTCATAATTGGAAGGTTCTTTATTAATGAAATCACATAGTAATGCTACATAACTGGAACAGGATCTAGTCCTATTTCTTTCTCTGAGATTCTCTTCTGGAGCCCCATATATTTCTGCACCTTGGATAATTTCTCATACCCAAGCAGGTTTCCTCTTGTGAGGATTCTTCTCCTAAGGTGGATCTACAGGTCTTTGTGGCTCTTCAAATTCTCGATCTTCTTCTTGAGTTTCTTCCTTCATGATTGTATCATGAATTCTGGGAGCTTCTTCTTCTTGAGGTTCTTCAGCAGGTTTCTTTCTGGATTTGATGTAGGCTGAATCTTCGTCAAATGTTACATCCCTGCTGATGTCAATCTTCTTGAACCTTGGGAAGTATATTCTGTAAGCCTTCGAGCTTTCAGAGTATCCCACAAATATACCCTTCTTTCCTGAAGGATCTAATTTTGTCCTCTTCTCTTTTGGAATGTGTATGTACACTAGATAGCCGAATATTCTAATATGGTTGACTTCTGGTTTCTTGTCAGAGAAGACTTCTTCAGGAGTATTATTCTTGAGTACTCTATGTGGAGTACAGTTCTGTACATACACCGCTGTTCTGGCTGCTTCTGCCCAAAGATGCATAGGAAGATCTTGATCATGAGCATAGATCTTGTAGCTTCCATGATAGTTCTATTCTTCCTTTATGCAATCCCATTCTATTGTGTATTATAAGGAGTGGACAAATCCCTCTTAATCCCTAAGTCTTTATATAGTTCTTTGAACTCATTCGAAGTGAATTCTCCGCCATTATCTGATCGAAAAGTCTTGATCTTCTTTTTAGTGTGGTTCTCGACCAAGGCTTTGAATTCCTTGAACTTTCTGAATACTTCGTCTTTGTTCTTCATGAATTAAATCCATGTCTTCCTAGAAAAGTCATCAATAAAAGAAACATAGTATGCATACCCACTTAGAGAATTTGATGACATTGGTCCGTATACATCGGAGTGGATGATTTCCAAGATTCCTTTTGCCTTTCTCTCGCAACTTGGAAATGTCTTCTTTGTATTCTTTCCTTTCGCACATCCTTTGCAGACCCCATCATATTTTGCTTGAATTTCTGGAAGACCTTCAATAGCTTTGCTTGCAAGTGGTAGTTCTCTGTAATGCACATGTGCAATCCTGTTGTGCCAAAGTTCATTTGGCTCTATTGTGTCATGAACCAAAGCTTGTTCTGGTTGACCCTTCAACTTATATAGACCTCCTTCTTGTTCGCCAATCACTATTGCATCGTCAAAAGTATTTCCCTTTGGCCACATAAGAACTTGTCCATCTACAAAAGCAACTCTCATTTCTTTTGCATCCAATGCATATATGGAGAGGAGGTTCTTCTTTAGTCCTGGAACGAATAATACCTTCTTCATCTTCATAGACTTTCCAGAGTCTAGTTTATAGGAGGATTCACCACTACCTTTTATTGGATACTGGTAGTCATCCCCAAGTTTCACCTTGTGAGGTGACTCATGTTCAGATAGCTTCATAAATGATTCTTTGAATCCCGTCATGTGTTTGGAGGCACCACTGTCTATGAGCCAATCATTGCTTCCATGTGAAATAGTTCCCGTAAGAGCGGAGAACAACACATATTCTTCATCAATTGAAGAATCACTTTCTTATTTGACTCTCTTTGTGGAAGGTTCATCATCCTCTACAGCATGAGCATGATATCTTCTCTTGTTTTCCTTCTTCTTCTTTAAGTTCCCTTTATTAGGGCAGAATCTGGATATGTGACCTTTCTCATCACATGTGTAACATCTAATGGTAGACAGATATTTTCTAGGGTGTGAGATCTTACCTTTGGAGTGATGATGGTTCCTCCTGGTTTTCTTAGAGTGAACCATGAGGGCTTGATCTTCATTTCCCATATTCTCTTCTTGAGATGCTATCCAAGCTTCTTCTTGAGAGCATTCTTCCCATAATCTGCTAAACTTGACTAACTTCTTTCTGGCACAGATCCCTTGAATGAAAGAGTCCCATGATCTAGGGAGACCATTCAATGTGCTCATCACAATTTCTGCATTTTCCACTTCTTCATCGACTGCTTCCAGCTGTTCCTTGATCTGAGATACCCTTGTAAAGTAAGAGTGGATGGTTTCAGCATTCTGGATCTTTACATTCTTCAATTGGTTTCTCAGAGTCATCTTCCGGTTTATGTTCTTCCCTTCAAACAATTTGGTTAGGGCATCAAACATAGCTTTAGGTGTCTTGAGGGAGGACACCTGTGGTATGAGGTGATCCTTAATAGAATCAACAATAATCCTCTTTTCCATAACCAACTTCTTCTTATGTAAGGCCTTAGCCTCATCTCCCTCTGGAACTAGAACCTCTTCATTGATATAGGAGTCCAACTCATTTTCTTCCAGGACCAGGAAGATCCTATACTTCTAGGCTCGGAAGTTATCAACTCCCTCAAGCTTTTCATCAATATTGGTATGATGAGACATCTTAACTGAGAACCTCAAATGGAAATACAAAATATTTATATCTTACCAGGTCAAGATGTCAGATCTGAATTTGAAGCTGAAATCCTGCAGTGCTGGTTCAGTAGCAAATTAGGGTTTTGCTTTTCCAGAGTTCTGTCCAACCAAAAGCTTTGAATTTGATCCCTAACTTCGAATTTGGAGAGGAGATCAATCCAGGCCTGGGCTCACTGAAAAATTCCTCTTCTGTGAAAAGCCCTAATTTCCAGCAGTAGTGTCAGGTCCAAAACTGAAAAACCTCAGAATTGGATTCTGCTTCGACACAAAGATGCACCCTAAGGAGGAGAGTTAATCCAACATTATTTTGCTAAAAATATATGGAGGAATATCCACAAAGTAGGAATCCCTAGTTCCCGCAGCTACATAGTGTCTTATTCTTAGGTTAGCTCTGATACCATGTTAGATTTTTATCATTAAGCTAGCAATACATTAGGATCTTTAACTGAGAGAATAACAATCACATCAATCAAAGACAAAAGATAATGAACATAGTGTTTATCCTCAGGGAAACCATAAATGGTGAAAACCCCACAACTTCCTCAGAGATAGAATCAACACCAAAAGTAGAACCCAAAATAGTAAGTGATCTCCCGACAACAATAACCTTCTTTCTATCTAGCCCCAATGTCTTCTCCTTCCTCAAAAATGCTCTACACTTGAGTGTGTATGAGATGTGTGATAAATAGAGATGCCAACTCTCTATTTATACTAATTACTGACTTGACTAAACCCTACTAGGGTCGACCTCTCTAGGAGATTCTAATAACCCTAGTGCCTCAGAACTGTGGGGACTTTAACCCTTAACCAATAGGAGGGTTACCCACAATGAATTGACATGACTTGTTTACATTATAGATCTTCCTGATAGGAACATAGAGGCATGACATGACTCAAGTACATCTTGGAATAAACATCAGGTTACAATATATAATAAATACAAGTGAAATACTTTCCGAAGTTACATATACATCAACAGGACAATGTACAGGATGAAAGAAGGAAGAAGGAAAAACCATTGATCAAGAGTTGGGATAGAATGGTGGCAAAGATGAAGGGTAATTTATTTCCAAAGGATTACCAGCTAACTCTCTACAGACAGGTGCAAAATCTCAAGCAAAATATGATGACAATGAGAGAGTACATTAAAGAATTTTACTAGGTGAACTTGAGATCAGGTTATGTAGAAGATACCCCAGAGAAGACAACAAGGTATATCAATGGTTTGAGGCTGGATATTCAAGATGAAATAAACATACTTTCTCAAGAAAAATAGAGGAGGCATACCATTGTGCTTTGAAAACAGAGTAAAAGATAGAAAGAAATAAAAAATCTAACAAAGGACGTAGTTTTTCTAGAGGGAAAGGGAATTCAACTGAAAAAGGGAAACTTCCAGCACAAAATAATGATGAAGGCAATTCAAATAAGTAAGGACAATCATAGAAAGAAGGTGGTATTAGAGGAGGAAGACCTTACCAGAGAGATAAAAGTAGAGGAGGAGGTAGAGAGACTATCTAGCGGTGTTACAGATGTAACACTTTGGGCCACCGATCTTTTGAATGTCCTGAGAATGACAATATGGGACAACGAGGCGCATACATCGCTCAAACCGAAGCAATAGAAGCACACATACATTAGGCGAAGAATGCGGCAGAGATCGAAGAGGTGTTGATGATGCACAAAGTCCTGTTGAAACTGGAAAAGGATACTATTGAACCAGTTCAAAGGAAATACTTATTCAAGACAATGTGTAAGGAAAAAGGTAAATGCAGAAAATTGGTGATTGATAGTGGAAGTACGAACAATTTAGTCTCCCAAGAAATTGTGGACAAATTGGGTTTGGAAAAGGTTAAGCATCCCACACCTTATAAAGTGTCATGGTTCCAAAAAGGACACCAATTTTTGGTACAAGAGAAAAGTGAAGTTGATTTTTAGATTGGTAAGTATAAGGACAGGGTACTTTGTGACATAATGCAAATGGATGCTTGTCACATTATTTTGGGTATCCCATGGAAGTTTGACAGGAAAGTGATCTATGATGGAGAAAGCAATTATTATAAATTCGAAGAGGATGGCGTCAAGCACACTCTTGTACCATTGAAAGAGGAAAGAATAGCTGAAACAAGCCACCCAAAAGTACTGCTGCTAGGTGGAAAGGAATTTCTACAACAAATGGAAGAAGAATAGGTAAGTTATGGAGTGCTTTGTAGGGAAAAGGCGGTACTTATGCATATTGAAATTGTATATTTACCTATCAAAGTCCATGATTTGTTGCATGAGTATCATGATATTGTAGTTGATGATTTTCCAAATGCGTTTCCTCCCAAAAGAAGCATCGGTAATCACATAGAATTGATATGGGGAGCAAGTATTCCAAACAAGTATGTGTACTAAATGACACCTAAAGAGAATGAAGAAGTGAGGAATCAAGTCTAAGAACTGTTGGACAAAGGACTAATAAGAGAAAGTTTGAGTCTGTGTGATGTTCCTACAATACTAAATCCAAAGAAGGGTGGAGAATGGAGAATGTGTATTGTTATAGCTAATTCCACCACTCCAGGTGAATCACACTTTGTATGGCCTTCCCCTGTCCCGTTGCAGACTCCTTAGACACCATGGACAATTTTTTGTCCTTTGATGTTTCCTTGACCATCCCTAAAAACATGTGAAAAATGATACACATGAATTTTAAACCTATAAGCGTGTATATACGCGGGTTTGACCACTAAAACCGCGTACATTGGGATGTGTACAAAATCCAAATCCTTTTGGAGTTTTCCTTGACATGGATCCGACTCATTTGACTCCTGGCCTTCCATATGCCTTGAGATCGCTTGGATTTGACCTTTCATTACCCCTTTGAAAAGATATATAAGGAACCCATTGGTACATTGAAGGCATAAGAGAGAATTGAGAGCCAAGAAACTATAGTCCATTGTTGCCAGAACTTATGCTTGAGTCTGCATCCCTTTGTCCCTTGGAGCACTTTTGTGTTCTTCCCAGGCTTGCCTTTTGCTTGTGAGCTTGCTATCTAGAGATGGAGGATTGAAGTGGTGGAGGCCCAAGTGGGGGATTCAGTTTATCCAATTCACAGATGTGCCAACAGAGGTTGTATCTTGTAATCTCTGATTTATATTAATAGAAATATATTTTCCTATCCAATAATGTGTGTTTGAATGAATGTTTTATCCATTGGATTATGTGAAATGCTTATACATTATTTATAATATATGCTAGAATATATCTAACACCATGATATATAGAATGCTTATATTGTTTACCTGTTGTTGAGGAAGTAATCTATCAATTCAAGCCGAAGTTGGAAAGCTCAACGGGGATCTACTTCAACCGTCCGAAATAAGGTACGAGGTATGATCCTTTAGTGTTAGACATTTAATTTCTATTGCATATTGGAAAGGATTGATTTCTGGAGTCAAGCTGTCTGTTGTGGTACACCAAGCCATAGGAATTTCTCTCCGTAATAGAATTGGTGACTCGATTGGGGAAAGATATTTCTATTTCCCCAATCTTGCCTTTTGCTTGTGAGCTTGCTATCTAGAGATGGAGGATTGAAGTGGTGGAGGCCCAAGTGAGGGATTCAGTTTCTCCGATCTCAAGATATAGGAAAAGATATTTCTATTTCCCAAGCTTGCCTTTTTCTTGTGAGATTTCTATCTAGAGATGGAGGATTGAAGTGGTGGAGGCCCAAGTGGGGGATTTAGTTTCTCCGATTCGCAGACGTGTCGACAGAGGTTGTATATTGTAATCTCTGATTTATATTAATAGAAATATCTTTTCCTGTCCAATAATGTGTGTTTGAATGAATATTTTATCCATTGGATTATGTGAAATTCTTATACATTATTGATTATATATGCTAGAATAGATCTAACACCATGATATATAGAATGCTTGTATTGTTTACTTGTTGTTGAGGAAGTAATCTATCAATTCAAGATGAAGTTGGAAAGATATATTAGACACCTGGGAGTGTATACATTTTGTACTGCTATGTATTATATGTTGGTGGAGGAGGAGGGTTGTGATCATGGAAGGTCACTACGGCTCTAGCGAGCCGTCGGAATAATCACACCCATGCACATGGTACACCCACTACCTACCGCTGCATAGCCTCAGGCAAGTCCTCGAATTGTGCCATGGGAACCCTATGTGGCGGTCTCACAAAATTGGTATGAATGCTTTGGAGCGTCTGCTCCGCATCCACACCCATGATGTCATCTCCTCTTTCCCTCCGTCTATGATGAGGGAAGCCTTCTGGCCGCCATGGTCCCACATATGCACACAAATAGTAGATGTCACTATGTATTGTCACGCAAAAATATGTCTTTTTGATTCCATATAATCAAGAAAACACAAAAAAAATTAAATAACTCAAAAAATTTGAAAAAGAGAGGGTCGAGATTCGTCACCTATATCACCATATGCCGATCCTAGTGGTAGTGGCATATCCGGGTCCCCCCAGAAATCTATCCCTACATAGGGATAGTCATCGATGGCAACTATCTGTCATCGCCACCATAGAAAGAAGTCAGCTTGATATGGGTCTGCGCATAGCATCGGCCCAACGTCGTTGGGCCAGATCTCAAACCCTGTGAAGAGTAACGTCCACTCTAGGGCTCAATCCTGGAACACGCTCGAAGAAAAACGTGCTCAAAATATTACTGAACCCAAAGTTCTACACTCTAACTGCCTTACACTCACTAAGCTGATGTTTCATGTTGCTCAGTAGTGTAGTGCTCCAGTCATAAATCGTGGGTCTCATGCACTCCACTGCATAGAAACTCAGAGGCCGTGAGGCCTAGTGGAGTGATGCCAAGCCTGCTATCTTGCCCAATGTCAATAGTATGGCCTTTAGGCCTAGAAATTGTATAGAGTTGGTAGGGACCTGACTCCCCACCTTCTCTGTGTCTGGATAGCAGTACAACACAATGTACTCGTCGATAGTTAGGCCACCTCCTGGCCCACCATGAGAATGAAGGTTCACCACTTCCCCTCATCTAGAAATCCCAGTAATGAAGTATATGTCCTCCACCTCTAGGGTGAGGGACATCCCATCTATATGGAAGGACTCCGAGTCTGGATCCCAGTAATCCACCAGCATCTATAATAGTCTTGGTTTGGCCCTCAAACCACCAAGACACCAAAACTTATAGAGTCCGCATACACGTAGAGCCTATTGAGCCATTAGATCGGCCCTTACTACTTCCTCTACCTCACCATGTTCATGCTCTCTCCACTCTAGGACCATCCTACATAAGAAATTGCAAATTTTCCCATTAGATTATTGAAAAAACCTTATGCGCGGCCTCATACTGTTTTCAAAACAACCGCATATGTACGCGGGTTTGGGGGCATTTTTCGCGTATATCCAGCCCTATATGCAGAAAAACCCTCGATTTCCATGTGGGATGCAGTGCCCATTTTAGGTTGGCCTAGAAAGCTTAATTGACCATGGAATTTCATGAAAATTGCATCAAAATGAAAGAGAAGAGCATGGGTAAATACCTGGAAGAAACGGTAGTGGATTTCGCCGGCTGGATCTCCTGGAATTCGTTGTTGAAAATTAGAGCTCAAATGGGTAAAAGTTTCAAATGTTTTATAATATTTTGAATTGTTTACTATTTATAGAAATGTTTTAAATATTTGAAAATTTTTACCCCCTTTCCTATAGTTTCGACATTTTCTAACCATTTTGGACCGTTTTTGACATAATTCATGATGTAGAGGACCTTTTTCAGTGCCGTTTCAGCCGTTGGATTGACCCGTTCGTGCCAATATTAGGTATCATGTATAAACTGACATATAGGTTAGGTTTCATCACCATTTACATTTTGCATGGCCTTATGACCATATCATCATGACCTTAGGTACGAACCCACTCTGTTATGTCATGGAACCTTCTTGCTGTTTTAGAAGTGGCATGATACGAGTGGTAGAGCTTCACCTTACATGGGTACCCTAGTCAGCACCTTATTTGCATTTGGTGCCCATGCCGATGTTTTCCCTTTTAGGGTGTGGGAGTCCATTGTATAGTACTACCATGACATTTTGCAAGAGCCTCATACTCTTCTTGATCTTTTGCTGGCCTATTTTCGTCAGGACTCCCTCATGTCAAGTTGTGAATGCATTATCATGAGATTTTCCTTCCTGATTGAGATTTATGCCGGCTCCCCTGACATTGCATTTCATCCATATAGCCCGAGCTTGTCTCATGTCTAGCCATGCAGTGCCATTTTTTATATCCTTCGCAACTTGTTTCCCTTCTTGTCGGGAGGGGATTTTCCCCTGAGTGTTGATATCCTACACATGTATCCTTGCATTGAGCATAGGCATGTTCCACTGCTTGGAACTAGTTTGTTTGCACTTATGACACTCATATCCTCCTAGTCTGTAACTATAAAGCCATTTTATTCTTTTTCAAGCTTTTTAAATAATTGAAAAAGTCCAAAAAAATAAAAAAAACCAAAAAGCCGGACAAGGAAAGATGTTATCTGTGGCAGCTGTCGATTCGTGTCGCCTTTGAACAGAGCACTGTATATCACATCCATTGGTTGGGTTATAGTTTGACTTTGGGAGCTGTACTCGTTTATCTGAGTTTATCTCCACCAACTGGTTAAGCTTCCAGTCCCTATGGAGCCTCTGTCGATGCCTCCTGTGTCATAATGATGTCCTAGTTTGTATATCAAGTCTATGCTGCCTTTATTCAGTCACTATACGCCGTTATGCTCTTGTTCGAATGAAGTTGAAGCCTGAGTCGACCATTCCTCAGTTCTCTTGACTTTGCATGTCGGCCATTCCCAGTACAATTACTGGTTCGTGCACCTTATGATCGAGTCCTTCCACATTATACAACTTTGCTGAGTACCTCGCGTTGGATGATGGGGGATGCCTTAATTCCCTCCTTCCAGCGGATTTCATCCCATCGACTTCAGATCATTTATTCTGGGATTGGAATCTAGAGTCATTTTGAGTGCCTTGATACTTGCAGTCATCAGTGGTAGGTTCTCTCGCCATCGACAGTCTTTGGGAATACATCAATGTCCCATGATCGATGGATCCTCTCAAGTGTTTGACCTCAACACATTTATTCACACTTGTTAGTTTTCACTCTAGTACCTTGATTCCCATTTTCATTATCGGTGGGTGATCTTGCGTTTGTTAACGGTATACATTAATGACCGGTAATCAGATGATGGACTACTATGTTCAACCTCAACACCTCTATTCGCATATTAGGACATGTACTCGTAGCAGTTTGTGTAGAAGACTTTCCAGATTGGTGGCATCTCTTATATGCTACCTCCTTGATCGTGCTAGTGTTCATGAGATTCCAGCTCTCGTGACTTGATTCCAGTATATGTCAGATATTTCTAGCCACTATGGATATCTTGATTTGTTATATATCTTCAGCCATTATGGAGATCATGGTCCTTTGTATATCTTCATCATGGAGATTCTGATCTATGTATATTGTACGTGGCGATGACCACTTATGTGATATCTTGTATCATGCCTATTCATGGCCATTGTACTCTTATGTATCTGGGACTGCTATATGTATTTGCAGTTATGTGTAGAGTTGTATTATTGTACTATGCTGATTGGGTGGCTGGTCTTCCATTTGGGATCCTTCATCACTCCACTTCTGGGATGGACTTATAATGTATTTCGGCCATCGTATGACCCCTCTGACCTCACACATTAGGGGGCATCTGTTATAGCTGATTCCACCACTCCAGGTGAATCACACTTTGTATGGCCTTCCCCTGTCTCGCTGCAGACTCCTTAGACCCCATGGACCATTTTTTGTCCTTTGATGTTTCCTTGACCATCCCTTAAAACATGTGAAAAATGATACACGCGATTTTTAAACCTATAAGCGTGTATATATGCGGGTTTGACCACTAAAACCGCGTACATCGGGATGTGTACAAAATCCAAATCCTTTTGGAGTTTTCCTTGACATGGATCCAACTCATTTGACTCCTGGCCTTCCATATGCCTTGAGACTGCTCGGATTCGACCTTTCATTACCCTTTTGAAAAGCTATATAAGGAACCCCTTGGTACATTGAAGGCATAAGAGAGAATTGAGAGCAAAGAAACTATAGTCCATTGTTGCCAGAACTTATGCTTGAGTCTGCATCTCTTTGTCCCTTGGAGCACTTTTGTGTTCTTCCCAAGCTTGCCTTTTGCTTGTGAGCTTGCTATCTAGAGATGGAGGATTGAAGTGGTGGAGGCCCAAGTGGAGGATTCAGTTTCTCCAATTCACAGATGTGCTGACAGAGGTTGTATCTTGTAATCTCTGATTTATATTAATAGAAATATCTTTTCCTGTCCAATAATGTGTGTTTGAATGAATATTTTATCCATTGGATTATGTGAAATGCTTATACATTATTGATTATATATGCTAGAATAGATCTAACACCATGATATATAGAATTCTTGTATTGTTTACTTGTTGTTGAGGAAGTAATCTATCAATTCAAGACGAAGTTGGAAAGCTCAACGGGGATCTACTTCAACCGTCCGGAATAAGGTACGAGGTCTGATCCTTTAGTGTTAGACATTTAATTTCTATTGCATATTGGAAAGGATTGATTTCTGGAGTCAAGCTGTCTATTGTGGTACCCCAAGCCATAGGAATTTCTCTCCGTAACATGTATGGACTCCAGGGCAATAAAAAATATCACTATTCCATACAGGTTTTTGTTGCCACAGATGGATTGTTTGAGTGGAGCAGTTTACTTTTCAAAACTTGATTTGAAAAGTGGTTATCATCAAATCCAGATCAGAGAAGGGGACTAGTGGAAGACAACTTTCAAGACCAATGACGGATTGTACGAGTGGCTGGTCATGCCATTTGGCCTCTCCAATGCACCCAGTACCTTTATGGGACTCATGAACTAAGTCTTGAAGGAGTTCATTGGTAATTTCGTCATTGTTTATTTGGATGATATTTTAATTTTCAGTCAAACTAGAGAAGAGTACTTGAGACATTTGAAGTATGATTTAGAGATATTGCAGCAACAAAAGTTATTGAATAACACGAAGAAGTGTTCTTTTATGAAGAGTGAGCTTGTCTATCTAGGCTTTGTTATTTCTAGGGATGGCTTGAAAATGGATCCAGAAAAGATAGAAGCAATTGTAAATTGGTCCTCATCTAAAAAATATTTTTGAGGTAAGAAGTTTTCATGGTTTAGCCAACTTCTACAAGAAATTTATCAAGAATTTCAGTGGTATTTGTGCACCAATTATTGACACTATTAAGAATGATAGGAAACCATTTTATTGGATAGCTGCAGCAAAAAAAAAATTTCAATTATTGAAGAAGAAGATCACTGAGAATCCGGTGTTGAAGTTTCTAGACATCAATCAACCCTTTCAAGTAAGATGTGATGCCGATGGGACAACCATTGGATTTGTACTAAGTCAAGAAGATAAGCCCGTTGCATATTTCAGTGAGAAGTTAAATGAGTCAAAATGGAAATACTCTTCTTATGACAAAGAATTTTCTGCGGTGATTCAATCTTTGAAGCATTGGAGGAATTACTTGATGCCTACATAGTTTGTTCTATCTTATGATAATTCTGCGTTACAATATATTATGCAGCAGCATAAGTTAAATCATAAACATGCAAAGTGGGTGGATTTCCTTCAAAGTTTTACTTTTGTTTTGAAGCACATCATTGGAAAGGAAAATAAAGTTGTTGATGCTTTAAGTAGGAGATGTTTAATCATGCAGGAGAGTCAAATACATATTTTTGGATTTGATTATTTGAAAGACTTATATGACATTGATGCATATTATAAAGAAGCTTTTGCAGTGTGTAAGAATTCAGTCAATAGGGATAGCAGTCCATGGAAAGAGTTTATGTTGCAGGATGGACTATTGTTCAAGAACAATCATCTATGTATTCCAAATTGCTCAATGAGGCAAAACTTGGTTCAATAAAAACATAATGGCAGGTTGGTCGGACACTTTGGTGTTGATAAGACACTTGGATAGCTGAATCACTTTTATTTTTTGCCTAAGATGAAGGCAGATGTAAAAATGTACTTGAACAAGTGTAGGATATGTCAACATGTGAAAGGAAGGAGTCAGAATACTGGATTGTACATACCTTTACCTATTTCCAACAGACCTTGGGATTCAGTAAGTATGGATTTTGTTTTGGGTTTACCGAGAACTCAACGAGGTAATGATTCAATCCTTGTAGTGGTGGATATATTTACAAAGATGGCTCATTATTCCATGTTTCAAAACTAGTGCTGCTACACATGTAGATAATTTTTTTTTTAATGAGGTTTTTCGGTTGCATGGATTTCCAAAGAGTATAATTTATGATAGGGACAGAATATTCACAGGGCATTTCTGGAGGAATTTGTGGAAGAAACTTTACACTAAGCTAAATTTTAGCTCAGCATATCATCCACAGTCTGATGGATAGATAGAGGTTGTAAACATGAGTTTGGATAACTTGTTGAGGAGTTTAGTAGGTGACCAACCCAAGCAATGGAATCATGTATTATCCCAAGATGATTTTTCCTATAATGACTCACCAAATAGAAGCACGGTAAAGAGTCAATTTCAGATCGTGTATGGCATGTATCCGAGAGGAATTTGTGAGCTAACAGACTTGGGAAATCTTGAACATAGAAGTGCTGATGGAGAGGATTTTTCAATAGCCATGAGTGAGTTGCATGAGAAAGTAAAGAAGAGATTACAGGACACAAGCTACAAATATAAGCAACGAGCACATTTGCACATGAAAGAGGTAAAATTTGAAGTGGGAGACATGGTCCTAGCTCATCTAAGAAAGGAGAGGTTTCCAAGGGGAGAGTATAACAAGTTGAAAATGAAGAAGATCAGACCTTGTAATATTCTCCGCAAGTTTTCAGTGAATGTACTAGTGTAAATGTCCTTCTCTGCAAAATAGAAACCGACTATATTAGTAAATACATCTGTAAGTTGTTTAATCATTTTGGAGTCGATGATATTTGGAAATTTAATGTATCTAAGAGTTTTTCTGTACATTTATGGGTGAAACTAGAAAACTGCTACAGTTATTTAACATTGTAAGTGGATTTGATTTTATTCCTATATACTTCATGATTTGGAAAATAAATTTAGTTGTGTAAACGAGAAGATGCTGTAGACTATTATGTCTCTACCTTTGATGATCGAAGCTGAAATTGATTGCGTGTTATATCTTAAGTTTCCCAAAGGTATCTCATTTCTAGTCTTTGTGTGGGCATTTGAGAGAATCATTTTTTTTATACAAATATAAACTATATTCCAAAGTACCTGTGGATAATAGACGTGAAAAATATATGTTTACAACCTGCAAGAACAAAGTATCGCGTAGTTAACTAGAAATCGCCTCATTAAAAAATTGAGTTAGCGTTTAACTGCTCCGTTTGAACTGAATATACTTTTAAATTTTGTGGAACTCGTTTGATTATAATCCAAAGTGTCTGCGTTTTAGATGAGAGCAAAAGCATTTCCAATTTTTTTTAACCAGCACCAGTGCAAGGTTCTTTTGTTATTTGGTTTTTGGATTTTCAACCCTTTATTGCCATCATAACACATGGCAACATTCTTTATATATATATATATATAATTGTACACATTGTTTATTAATTTTCTTATATTTAGTAAAATAAAATAAAGGAGCAAATATGGTTGATCCTTAAATTTCTTGGCTATTCTTTGAGTTGATTTATTTTTAGATTTATTATATGAACCTTCTTTCAAGTTTCCCAAGCTAGAGCTCTTTCCTTGTTACACTTATTAATTTATAGGCATAAGCTAAATAATATATGCTCCTTGGAACCATGAGACGAGAGGGATTACTTAGCACCATGTGCTAACGTTTTCCCTTGCTTGCAGGATTCAATTAGGAGAAATCATTTAAATTTGTGGGTAATAGTTTTCCCCAATAATGTATAATGTTTCTCTAATTTTCTAAAAGAGAATTAGAAAAACATTATACATTAATCAAGTGTACAACATTATAAAAATAATGTAGTTCATTAACCTATTTCCCTCTTTCTTATTGTTAAATATTGGAAGAATTAGTATAATACAGATGCCTAAGATACTATCTATAGATAGTGTTTTGATTAAAACTCAAATTTTAAGACATGTGTGTACACACAGTTTAGGTTTAACATCAAACTATTAATGTAATACTAAAACCACTACCTATCTTTTAACTATGATTTGAAACCTTATAAGCTAACTATTACTAATATAAAAATAGAACTTAAGAAATATAAAGTAGTCCGGGTCCACATTTTTACCTTAAGTCCTTAACATGATTTGGAGAACTGCTTAACTAGCATGTACTCCTAAACTCAAACTTCAAGTCTTATATATATAAGAAAGAATAGTTTTAAATGCATCCCCTTAATCCATCAATGCATTCGCAATTAAAATCACTATATTACTTCACCATTTAAGTTTATGTAAAGTTTATCTTAAAATTATCTAAAGAATTGTTCTCAAGTTTAATATATATATAGTATGACTCTATATTGACCCAATCAAGAAGGGTTAATCTTTATATATTATATAGTTATATTTCTAAACTATTAGCAACCTCTCAAAATTCTTGAGCTGCTACAATTAATTCTTAAATTTAAGTCGTTCTTGATTATTCTTTGTTTTATGTTTTAGTTGCTACAATTAATTCTTAAATTTAAGTCGTTCTTGATTATTCTTTGTTCTATGTTTTAGTTGATTTATTTCTAGACTTATCATCCAAAGCTTCTTTGGAATTTCCCAAGCTAATGGTTTGGTCTTTATATAGATTAAAGATAAGGCATTGTTGGGCCACAAGCGATGGCTTGCGTGAGACACTATCTATATATAGTGTTTTAATTAATTCAAAATTTAAGTTATATATAGGTTAAACAATTATCAAATGTTTTAATTTTTTATAATATATGCTCCTTGGAATCATGAGATGGGAGGGTTTACTTAGCACCGTATGCTAACGTTATTTATAGTGATCAGACATACTTGGAGTGATGGAGAGTAGGGTTTGGAGATCAAGCGTTTTGGTCTTCTTTGCTGCTTCCACTAACCATAGCTGTGGTTTCCTGTGTTTTCATGGCAGCTTTCTTTCCCTATCTCTCCTCCCGGTGTCACTTTAAACGAGTTCTTGCTCGTCACTATTTTTCCTGTTCCTTCTGTGTCTGCTGGGTAGTTTTTTCTCGGTGGCACGGTCTATTTTACGACTATATTGGTCGACTTCATGGTCTCCTTTTTTTATGTTTTCATGCTTTCTAGTGCCACTCTCTACCCTTTTCCTGTCTTCTTGCAGTATTCAGAGTTAGTTCCACTCCTCCTCCACCCTGTATTCAGAGTTAGTTTCCAAAATTTGCACATGAGAGGAGTTTTTCGTACCTGTCAAGGATATTGATACATGTTTGGGCCATAATAATCTTTGTGACAAGTGTTTTGAGATGCTGTAAAAATCATTTGTTTGAATTGCAACTGTCGAGAGGTTAGAGGATACAGATCACTTAAAAAACAATGATCGTGCACGATGAGGGTAATTCATTATCAATTATGCATTTACTGAATGCATGAAAAATCACAAAAACTGTATTTGAGACCTGGCAGTTCGTGGTTGAAGAATGAAAACAGTTAGCCATTTAGGGTTTGCAAGGTAAGTGATTGGTGCGATCGTGTCAGTTGAAGACAGACTTATGAAATATATTGGACACCTGGGGAGAAAAGAAAGCATATTTTTAGCAACTGAATTCATTATTAAGTCAGGTATGAAACAAATTGCTAACACGCTCCATGAGTTCGGGCTCTCTTTGAGAGAGGATTAGTTATTGGTGTTAACTATGAATGCAAGTTTATGAACCCGATTTTTGATCAAATGTTAGTCTATTCTGTTAGTAGGGTTGAAATACTTATTAGTCTATGAAGGAAAATTCATATCAAGGGTTTAATTTTCTCAGTGTATGGCTGACTATTAAAATAACAAACCTTCAAATAGTTTTAACTCTTTGCTGAATAAAACACAATTAAGGTCTATCACCCAAAATGAAGGAGTGCTCGAATTTTGTACAAGGGGAGGATTTCAAGCTATTGTTATATAGAGCTAAGTTCAAAAAATCTTATGTATTTTGGATTACTGATTATGTTATATATGCAAAATATAAGCCCTTTTTATCATATCTGTTGGTTTCATTTCCAATTAGTGTGATCAATCAGTTTATGAATTCATTTCTTGTTTAAGGTTATTTCTCATGGAATTCTTGTGAACTGTAGATGAAACTCAATGATGTGCTTATGTTGTTCTGCTTTATGATTCATATATTATACATCTCAGTCTTTTATTGTTGCATGATTTAGTATTTGTCTTAGCCTTATGATTTTTTACCCTCTTGTTTACAAACTGCAAAACCAAAAACCTAAAAACCTGTTTATTTATTTGTATTTCATGATATTGTGTTGGCTTGTTCTTTAGTACTATGAGAACAATTTCTGGCACTAACACAGTGTATTATTTACCATAGGAGAATAATCTGCTTCCTCAATCTTAACTCGTGAAAGGAATGGAGTCTTGCTTGGCTTGCAATATTTCATGCTGAACTTGTTGAGAAAATTCGAAGCATACTTTGACTGATGAAACTTGATTCCATGTTGGTATTGATCTATTTCAATACCCAAGAATTGGCTCAACAATCCCAAATTTGTCATAGAAAAGGAATGGTTCATTACATCCTTCAAGGAGGCAATCTCTTTCTTTAAACTTCCTGTAATCAGTAGGTCATCCATAGAGAGAACAATAATCATTAAAGAACCATGAATCATCTTCAAATAGACATTATGATCAGAATTGCATCGAACAAAACTCAATGACAGCAGAAAGCCATCAATCTTGGCATACCAAGCCCTGGGGGCTTGCTTGAGCCCATATAATGATTTCTTTAACCTGCACACTAAAGATGGATTAGATACAAAACATTTTGGTTGCTGCATATAAATATGTTCATTCAGATCTCAATTTAGAAAGACAAACTTCACATCCATGTGATGTACCTCCCATTGCCTTGAAGCTACAATGGCTAGAGCTAGCCTTATGGAGTCCATCTTTACTACTGGTGCAAAGGTCTCATTGTAATCAATACCATGTACCTGAGAGTAGCCCTTGGCTACAAATATTTACTTATATTTAAAAGGTGAACCATCAACATCAAAATTAGTTTTAAAGACCCACTTACACTTCACTAGCTTTCTCCCTGGGGGGAGATCAACCAGTTCCCATGTGTTGTTCTTCAGGAGCAAGCTGAATTCTTATTTCATGGATGTTTTACATATTTTATCATGTGCTGCATATTCATATGCCTAAGGATCATAATATACCATCAAATAACACTTCTCAGCAAAGAGTGGATCTTTCACACAAAGGGCACTCTCAAATTGAGATCTAGTCCTCCAATTGTCACTAGGATATCCAGCTAGTTCCTCAGCTACATGAATTGTCCTTACTTCCCACTTTGGTCTTGTTTGGCTGTTAGGATATTCAATTAAATCATCATTATCAGACATATTAGAATGAACAAATTCATTAGTCTCTTCACTTACAATCAATGGTCGTGGTGGTGAAGAGGACTCTCCAACTTCAACTGCTGCTACAAGCTCTTCTTCGAACTAAACACTTATTTCAATGAAGGCTTTGTTAGTGCTCAATTTGATTAAATTGTACCCTTTTGAATCTTCAGAATACCCAACAAATAGGAACTCTTGGCTTTGGGGTTGCAAATCCTTCCTCTTTTCAGTTGGGATTCTATCCCAAGCCTTTGAGCCAAAAATCCTGAAATGGGTCACATTTGGCTTGTGACCACTCCAAGCTTCGAAATGAGTCATACCATCAAGTTTCTTATGTGGCACCCTATTCTAGATATAGGATGCATAGTTTATAGCCTCGACCCAAAACTTTGGTGGAAAATTTTTATCCTCCATCATGCAAGTTGTTGTTATTGCCTTTCACACACCTAGGGGGGAACGTGGCAGAAATATTCAAGCCACTCGGTGTGTCCTTGGGGGAAGGCTCGAGTCAAGGATGTCACCTTGTTCTTAAATCCTCCATTTAGGCAAAATCTTGATGAATCCAAGGGGGGTAGACCCTACAAGTTACTAAGGCTAGTTACTTAGATGATGATGGTATTAAATGAGTAAGTTTTTTAGGAGTTTTGATTTAACAATTGTAAACAACATATAACATGATGAGACAATCACAAATAGGAACGATACGAAAACCAATCATGTTTAGATTGAAATAAATAAACAGTTGACCAGTGCCTTAAATGGAGCCGAA
>LPNX011066666.1:0-32448 GCA_001517045.1 Pseudotsuga menziesii | reverse complement strand
GGGGGGGGGACTCTAGATATACCTATGGGGTACTTGGAGTAGGTCCAAAAGTAACAACCGCTAAGGCTACCCACAAGGAATGTGTGGGATATATGGAGTCTCTGAGACTATGTTCGTAATACACCCACTAGGATGTAACAAAGATCGACACCTCGAGGTCACTGTCCAGTAGTTCCCACTTACTTTGAGTATTTTTCCACCATTTATGGTTTAATCGAGGCGTTGGATTTTCTCCTACGGTGGTTAATTGGGAAAGTGAATCCTAATTATTCTAGTCACTCGCATTGATTTTGATGCAGCTTGACTGATCAAATGAATCGCAGCCCAAGTGCAGAGCATACACACTGGAGTCTTGTAAATTTTAGTAAATTTTAAGAGCGTGTTCTTGTTAAAAAAAATACCCTCTAGGAATCTCTTTCGGTCCAAGTGGACCTCAATCCGGAAATCAAGGAGGGGTTAATTTTTCTGTTTGCTTGTGAAAAGTAACAATGAAAATAGAAGCAAAAACACACACCACAGATTTTCTAATTAATCCTACCACAATCCTCTTTCACCTTTCGGTTAAATCGGGGATTCGTGGGGTAAGTATTAGTATTAATTTTATTTCAAAATATGGAATAATGACAAATATGATCAAAGTATACAATCCTTCACGACAAGACTAAGCTAGAGCAAAAAGCGAGAAAAAGTGTGAAAAAGTGAAACGGGCGCGGATCCTCCGAAAGGGGGATGGGGAGTGGCCTCGAAAGAGCCTAATAGAAGTGTTTCTTTATTATTAAAGGTTACAATATCAGAAAACTAATTGCACTTTGGTCCTTGCTATCTGGGATCCAAAGGCTTACAACAAGCTTACAACAAGCCTAATAAGGAAGCACAATAGTGGGGTAAGCCTTCAGGAAGCTTCGATTCACCCAAGATTCGAAAAATGGGCAGTCTCCTTATCTTTTTGTTAAATCTGCTAAAAACCAGCAAGATATTAAAATCAAATGTTCCCAGAAACACTTTAAAAGTGTTTTGGGTCACCACACTAATTATCGAAAAAATGACTAAGTTAAAAATTGTTAAAAAGGAACAATTTAGTTTTGCAAAAAAGGAACCAAGGAAAGCAAGCTTTCCTTGGGATCTTGGCTTGAATTTTGGGCAGCCAATATGATGTTAACTTTCTTGTAGAATTTAAATCTTTAAAGAACGAAAAAAATAAGTAACCACCTTATGAGAAAACTTTAGATCTACGATTTAGCTACTTGCAAAGAGGAATTTCTTCACCTAGATCTATCTTTAAAATATGATAATTTTTATGAATTTTCAGATCTAAGCAACAAGAATATTAGGAACTAGATCTACCAATGTATAATCAATTTTTAGAAGTAGATATGATCATAAGAGGATGAGCAAGTATCTAGAAGATTTATTTTAATAAAATGGAGGAAGAGAAGGGGGAAGGCTTGTTGTTGGATAGATCTGCAAGGGAAACTTGTTAGTGGAATGTAGAGGGGAAATGCCTCCACAAAAATGTCGGATGTACAGTGGAGTCAAACTAGATCCATAGCTCATCCAATCCTTGCCAACTAAAATCTAAACACACAACATTACACAAAACCTTATAAGATCTGGATATATATATGAAAAAAGAGACAAGAATTACATGCAAATAAGCTTATTAAACATGTATAATCTAGATATTCAAACACATATGCTATGCGATATAGAAAAAAAAGTAATATTACTTGCCCAAATACACTCCTATTGATTCAACTGAATCATTCAATCCAGACAAGGTTGAGATGCATAAATTGAGAGGAAAACAGACAACATCAATAGCCGCAAGACAATGCTTATTCCACATGCATGAGGGAATTACACCATTTAGCATCCAAATATTATTTATTCCAACAATGAAAAGATTACAAGAGTATTAAAATAGCAATAATTTTCTCTCCAACTCGAACTAACTTCAAGAAGGGAATGAAAGCCTCAATTTATAGCAAAACGAGGCCCACTGGCCCAAAGGGGGCGCAAATCCTGACTCAGAGAGGAGCTGGGAGATGATCTGCAGTGAACTGGGTGATATCTGAAGTGAATCAGGCAATATGGGTGTGCCACCTCTGACCTGAGGCACCACCACACCACCTATCGACTCACCCAACTCATCCTGAATGGAAAACACAACACAATTCGCCCCATGAGGGAGAGAGACGCCCTCCAAACCCCAATGAACTCACAGAGGAGCTGAGAGGAATTGAAACTGATGCCTTGATCAAAGGAAAGTCCCAATAAAAATTAAGGAGGTCGATAGAAACTGATTTCAGTCAAATCGGCTAAGAATCCACTGATTTAGGAACTTGGTTTTGCTCCATTATTTAATTAATTTTTAATTAAATTAATTAATATTTGATTTTTTTGGATTTTCTTACCTGAGTGATGAAAAAATCAATCAAAACTTAGGAAAAGTGGGTTTATGGGTTTATCGGGTGCTCCGAGTTAGAAAATGAGCACCCCCATGACTTAAACTGACTTTTAACCCCACTTTTATTACAAGACCAATTTTTCCATTTAGGCTATTAAAAAATAGCCTAAGTTTTGTGAAAAAATTAAAATTAAAAATTAAAAAAAGAAAAACCTAGGGGACTTAGCACATGTTCACATGACTCGACCATAATGTCTAGCATGTTTATACATCAACACACATACTCTAATAACCTCAATAGGCCTAAATGTCAAGCTGACCACCCCAACTTTGGAGGTATTGAGTGAAAAAATCAGAATTTATCAATCGTTTATTCAACAACCAATAATAACCAAGGGAGAAAACACTCTCGGCTGATCGAATTGACAAATGAGTCTAGGAGACCAAGTCTTTTATAGACACTACCATGCTAGAACATTTTATTACAACTCCCCCAAGGGGGTATGAACATGGGGTAGAAAAAAAAATACTTCCCAGAAGAAAGTCTGAAGGTCTTCTGAAGTCTAAACAAATCATCTTTGTCCAGTTCACCAGGCTCACTTGATAACACCGACTAAGTATAACTTAGGTGGTAACAGTTTCCATCTCCTTCAGTGATATATTCTTTCTCTGAGCTACACCATTTTGCTGTGGTGTGTAAGGAATAGAATTCTGCATCTTGATACCTGCATCTTTGTAATACTGGACGAACTCAGACTTGACATACTGACCACCGTTCTCAGATATGAGGATCTTGAGTTTCCTCCCATAATGGTTCTCAACCAAGGCTCTATAGACTTTGAAAACGCCAAAAAATTCAGACTTATGCTTTAGGAAGTAAACCCAACAATACCTGGAAAAGTCATCTATGAAGGTGAGTGCATATTTGGCTTGACTCATGGACATATGAGGGAATCAACTAGAAATGTCACTGTGGATCAACTCAATGGGTGCATAGGTTCTCTCATGACTAGCTCTCTCATACTTGTGCTCTGGGTGTTTTCCTAGGATACAACCTTGATAGAATCCTTTAGAAAACTTGATCTTTGGTAACCCTATGACCATATCTTTGTCACTCAAATTAGAAAGATACTTGTATTTAAGATGGCCAAATATTTCATGCCAAATCTTGCGTGCTTCATTAGCATGAGTAAGAAGAGCAGAGTTGTTTGAGTAGGGTAGGAAATGGGAAAACCTATATACCTTCAAAGTGTGATCAACAACACCTTTTGCTATGACTTTACCATTCGAAATATCAGTGATTTCAACTTCATTGGAGGAGAAGATGACTTTATTTGGAGACCTAGTGTGATTCATATGGTACACTGACAAGAGATTAGAGGCAAAAATTGGAACATACAACACATTATTGAAATTACCATGGTCAAGATCAATCCTACCCTTTCCCATACTGTCAGGCAAAGATTTATCTCCCAAAACTATTGGTGGACCTTTCGACATGTCAAGAGAGGAAAACATCTCCCTTGTTGAAACCATATGTCTGGAAGCTCCAGAATCAATGATGAATATAGGTGAGCTTGAGGTCCCAGCAACCAAGGAATGTACTCTCTCCTTGTATTCTAAATTTTATCATCCTTCCCTCTTCTTTGAGAAATTAGGAAGGTAGATGTTGTTCTTCTCCAGGAGTTGGGTCAACATGCCAGTTTTATTTTTCATACAAGAGCTCTTAGGATGATAGCCCTTACTACAATATGCACACTTGCTCATATCGGTTATATTTTTATCATTCAAGCTACCATTTTGATCTTAGGATATTTAACTGAGAGAATAACATGCACAGCAATAAAACACAAGCACAACACAAGAGACAAGAGACACAAAGAATTTTCCTCATGGAAACCATAAAGGAGAAAACCCTGCAACTTTCTCAGAGATAGAATCGGCACCAAAGGTAAAACCGGAAAACAGTAAGATTATCTCCCGACAGCAGCACTCTCTCTCTCTCACACTGAGAGAGATTCTCCTCTCTCACTCATGCGCCCTAATGAGTGAGAGTGTGTGTCCTAAATAGAGAGATTTACTCTCTATTTATATTCTTCCGTTCACTTGGAACCCACTCCATCATGTCGGCCTCACTTAACAATTACTTACTAGAGCCGACATCTCTAAGAGTGTCTAATAACCCTAGTGCCCCACAACTTGTGGGGACTTTGCCTCCTCTGACCAACAAGGAGGTTTATCCTTAACACAATGGTGGGGACTATTGCCCCAACTTACAATGACTCACATAGGGTTGACTTCACTAGGATAGTCTAATAACCCTAGGGCCCCAAAACTGTGGGGACTTTAACCCTTGACCAATAGGAGGGTTACCCATAATGACTTGACATGAATTTCTCATTATAGAAACTTACCTGAATAAACATTGGGGCATGACATGACTCAAGTACATTACAATACATCCCGGAATGAACATCGGGTTACAATAGATAAGAAATACAAGTGAATACATTTCGAAGTTACAATTACATCAACACTCCCTCTTAACTAGGAAGGTATTCTCTCGACACAATTTATTAGCACAAGTCTTCTTCTCTATATCATCTAGGTCATCATCAAGTCTTCATCATCTTCAAGTCATATTCATCTTCAAGTCATCTTCATCTGTAAGTCATCTTCATTTCAATCTGGATCATCATCACTGAATATAGATCATCACTGGATCTGGATCATCATCACTGGATCAGGATCATCACTGGATCTGGATCATCATCACTGGATCTGGATCATCATCATTGAATCTAGATCATCACTCGATTTGGATTAACACTGCTAGATAATTGTCACTGGATCTATATAATCACTGGGCATCATCACTGGATTTGGATCAACACGGGTGTTATCTCATGATTCTTCTCATCACAGGAAGTTCTACAAAGCCAGCCCTTTTTCATGCTGGTTGTAGGCCTAGCCTCCATGTAGGTCTTCTTCAGCACTTATATGTGATCAACCAACGATGGAAGAAAGGCTCAACATTTCTATTTTATCAACACATGATTGAAGATAGATATTGCACTTACAACTAATCAACACATGATTGAAGAAAGGAACATCATTTCTATCTGATCAACACATGATCAAAGATAGATACTGCACTTACATCTGATCAACATATGATCGAATAAAGGCACATCATTTCTATCTGATCAACACATGATTGAAGATAGATACTGCACTTACATCTAATCAACACATGATCAAAGAAAGGAACTGCACTTACATCTAATCAACACATGATCTAAGAAAGGCACAACACTTATATATGATCAACACATGATCGAAGAAAGTCTTTACACTTACATTCGACACATACAAGGAACCAATCCATCTACATGTTCAAAAAGGTGTGCACTCACATATGATCCTGTAAGAACCAATCCTACCATCATATCATAATGGCCCCCAGTCCTCGACTGAGCTACCTAGTAATTGACCAGGTGCCTCCATTCTCCTAGAGAATGGCAGTTGCCCTTACATCCGACCTGCTCGTCGGAATCGCCAACACTCACATATGACATGGAAGGAACCTAATCCCTTAGCCATGATAGAATGGTTCAGCCCTTACATTTGATCAAGTGGGAATACATCCTTCTGTCACATCAAAATGGATTCTCAGTCCTAGACTGAGTTTTGCTGGTAACAGACCAGGTGCCTCCATTCCCAGAATGGCAGTTTCCCTTACATCTGTCCTACTTGACAGAATGGCTAGCACTCACATCTGACATGGAAGGAACTAATCCTCTCACCATGATAGAATGGCTCAGTACTTATATCTAACCTACTCATTAGAATGGCTATGGATCTCATCACTCATATCTGACATGGAAGGAACCAATCCTCTCACCATGATAGAATGGATCATCCCTTACATCTGACCATGGAAGGAACCAATCGTCTCACCATGTTAGAATGGCTATGGGACTCATCACTTTCCCTTGTAGGAAACCTCTATCTGGAGAACACCAAGCTTCTCCCTAAAGTACTCGAACTTTAGCCTAGCCAATGGCTTTGGCAATACATCAGCTATCTGTTCCTTCGTCACAACATACTAGAGCTTTACTACTCCCCTCTGCACCATATCCATGATATAGTGATACTTGATCTCGATATGCTTTGAATTTTCATGGAACACCGAGTTCCCTGACAACTTCACATGACTCTAGTTGTCGCAATGTATACAAGTAGCATCAACTAGAGATCAAATAAATTAGATAGTATCTTCCTTAGCCATACTACCTCACAACTAGCTGAACAAGATGCGACATACTCTGCTTTAGCTGTACTTAGTGCCACATAGGATTGCTTCCTGCTAAACCAAGAGATCACACCTGATCCCATACTGAAACAACACCTTGAAGTGCTCTTCCTATCGATGGCACTGCCTGCCCAATCTGACTCAACATAACCCTCCAGGTTAATCTTCTGATTCACATCGTAGTTGAGCCCATAATCAACTGTACCATTCAATTACCTTAGAATATGCTTTGAAGCAATCAAGTGAACATGTCTTAGATCTGTTAGGAACTGGCTCAAGGTCTTCTCAGCAAAGAAAATGTATGGCCTTGTGTTCGTTAGGTACATCAAATACCCAATCATCTAACGATACATTGTAGCATCAACCGAATCTGATGAAGCATCGTTCAAGAGATTCATATTCGATGCCATCGGTGTGGCCATAGCCTTGCAGTCCATCATCCCAAAGCTCTTCAGGATATTTACTGCATACTTCCCTTGTCTAAGAAAGATTCCATCCGTGCTCTGCCACACCTCCATACCTAGAAAAGTAGTGCATCGACACATAACATGAGCATCACTGGCCTTTCGGCTTCAACCTTGAAGCAAAGGTTGGAATCTTCTTTACTCTCAGTAAAGCCTAGAGTCATCAGTAATATGTCTATCCTGTCATACCATGTTGAACCTTAGATCTTCTATTGTCACTCCCTCTGAAGTGGAGCATCATATTCCCTCTGTCTTCCGTACTCTATGCACTGAAACATTCTGTACCAAAGTGACAAGTAGCTTCCTATGCTACTAATATTCTATGTGACCATCTAGTATATATACTTGCATCTTAAACCTTGTATCAAAGGTTAAGATCTTCATCAAGCTCATCATATATGTGTTTAAACTCTTACTGGCTGCAAATGTCTCTTCGTAGTCTAGGCCTTCTTTTCATGAGAAGCCTTGTGTTACAAATCTTGCTTTGTATCCCACGATGTTTCCATCTACTGCATGATGGAACTACAAACTTCCCTTCATGTATCGATACTACATCCTAGACATAATTATTCTTGAACTGGAATTCTTCATAGCTTGAAGGTTCTGCATCAATGATGTCACTGTATTCGTCATATTCATCTTGAACTGTCGTCACTTGTTCTTCGGAACAAGTCTCATCCTTGTTTGCTTGTAGGCGATTATGTATGTGATCTTTCCTACAATTCAAATGCATTTGCATGGTTAGAAACATTTCATAAGGAATATTCATATTGGCAAATACCTATGCATAAATATATGATCATGCAACTACTTTAGCCAATACAATATTCATCCATATCTCACTGAAACTTTCTAGATTCCTTCCATCTCTACCAGGACAACATTGAGATTGTGCACTAATCCAATATGTCAACAAAGAGGTTTTATTCTAGATAAGTAGCAATGGAGAGTTGTATAGCACCATGATCTACTTACCCATAAGGTGGATTTTTATCTTTTCTCTTGCTTTTTGAATCCACCTTTGAATCTCCAACAACCAAAGCTTGGTCTTTGGAAGGTTTGATGGTGCCCATCATCACCAATTTATCTTGCTCCTGGGTGAGGGATTCCATGAACTAAACAAGCTTAGGCATATTCCAGGTTCGAGCTGTCAATTTAGTGGCATGGAAGGTTGAAACAAACATTGAATAGTTAGGACTAATATTTGAGACAATGGGAAAAACTAGATGTTATTCCTTCTTTTCAATCCCACATTGTTTTAACTGCAAAACAAGGGCCTTAAACTTTGTAAAATAGAGTTGCAATGATTGCAAGCTAATGGGACTCAAGGAGATCAATTCATTCTTGATTTGATGTCCTCTCATCTCATCTGTCTTTCCAAAAATATCTTCAATCTTCTCACACACCTCATTAGGAGATATCAATGAATCAAGATGAAAGAGGAGGTCTCTTGAAATACTCAGACACAAAAGACCATAGGCCTCATCCCTCCTATTGTGCCATTTGAGGGATGAGGCATTGGGCTCTACCTCAGTAGAAATGGTAACCCTGTAGAGACCTTTTTCTCTTAACAATATCTCCATCTCAGCTTTCCATTCGAAGAAGTTGAATGGAGTCAAGATGATCTTTTGAGATTGGTCCATATCTCAGCCCCTATGCCCTTTAGTCAACATAATACACTCCCATTCAGTGATGTCAAACCTACAATAATAATATGGAAAGAGACAAATTGATATAAAAAGGCTCTAATACGATGTGGAAATTGAACCCAAGTCATAGATCAATTACACTCACAAAATTGCTAATCAAACATGCAAAATTCACACAAAAGGAGACTGGAATTGGAGCATAGATTAATCCTGTATTCAATAAGTGTACATAATCCAACCATATGAAGTAATAGGCTTCTAAAATATATAATTACATGATAAATTCAAAAGAACAAGTTTTCTATTCGAATTGGTCAAAAAGCAGGCTTACTAAATCAAGTCAAATCCCCCATAAATGCAAAAAGGACTTTTCAAATATATGAAGATCCTCATGAATTGGATAAAACAAGTTGAAAAGATAATAAGTGATGGAAAGGAAAATCATTCATGGTTTTTTTTTAATAAAAGGAAGGAGGATGATGTGGGAATAAGCAAGGCAAGTTCCCCTAGACTAGCTTTTCCTTTATGCCTTAAAAATGCTGTAAAGCAAGGCAGCTTTCAGAAAAAGAAGATATGCACTTTTAGGAACCAAGAATAAAGAATAATTGCTAAATATGTTTCCAAGATGATTCCAAATCACTCCATGACCAATTTTAGAAAGTATTGACTTCTGGGAACATGTGGAAGTCAACTAGCATAGAGAGGGAATCTAGGAATCTAGGAATAAGACAAAAATGATTTAATTAATGTCAAATATGGGGAACTATGGGTTGATTATTATAACACAATTTATATTTTGTGAAAGGTGAAGATCCTCACATGGTGAAGAAGCCGCAACCATAGGTGATACAACTGCCACCTCAAGTCCAGTATACGCCACCACCACAGATGCAGTTTATTCCACCGCAACCACAGACCCAGGTTGCACCACAGCTGCAGTTTGTGCCACGACTGCAGTGCACCCAGACCCGATAGCTCCGTCGTAGCCACAGTATGTCCAAGAAGCACACTATGTCTAGCAGCATCTGAATCCTGCATAGTAGTAAATGCCCCAACCCCAGTATTAGGAACAAGTAGCTCAACCAAAATATCAATAGCAAGGAGGATTCCACAGAGGATTCAGGGGAAGGGGAGGTTTCAGCCGAGGAGGAGGATGAGGTCGTGCCTCAATCCATTGTTACAACTATGGAACATTTGGCCACTATTAGAGGGATTTTCTGTATGTGCAGTGTGTATACTGTGCGGTAAGCGATCATGTTATTGAAAATTTCCCTTAGCTAATTGCGAAATGGCAAGACAAAAATGTTCCTCTGTTACAGAATCAAAACTAGTTCCAAGCTCAGAATTAGATACAGAACCAGTAGAAACTGCAGAATTAGGGTCAGCCCCAAATTCTAGTGCAAAATAAAAATATAAATCACCCTATGAATCCACCAGCGAATCGGAATCCACCTCTGAATCAACCTATTCCATAGAACCAGAATCAAGGGTCGACGATTGTGACAATTCTAGTAGAGCCGTGAATAGAGGATGTTGATGTTGTGATTGTCACTCGAGGAGGCACAACGACTGGAAATGACAGACCACATTCGCAAGTTTGATTGGATGGAAAGAAGAAAGTACTGTTCGATATCATGACTGAAAGAGATAGCTTTTTCAAGGCTCGCAAGGAGCTTGGAAGAAATCCTGGTAAGACACCTATTCTTTCCATGCCTTCTGCTTTTGATTCTTCGTTAGAAGCTGGACCATCACAGAAGTATGGTACCTTACAACATTTGCTCAAGAGTTTTTTATACATGGAAATAGATCTTGATGCTTTGGTTGAGATCAAGAAATTGCTGCACCATCTAGATAGGAAATTGGAGGACTCTGTGGTGAATTCTCTACAGAAGAAAAAGATGGGAAAGGAAATGTGAATGAACATCCAGATTGGGGACTACGGAATTGATTCAGTTATTTTGGATCTTGGTTCAGATGTGAATATCCTAATGAAATAGATGTGGTATAAGATGGGGGAGATGAAACTTGGCTGGTCCCCAATGCAGCTAAGATTAGCTAATAAGGCCAAAGTCCAACCAATCGATCGGGTGTCGAACTTGGTCTTGGATGTCGAAGGTATGAGGAATCATGTAATTATTCAAAGAAGTGCATCTTCTGTGCACCTTTCGGGATATTATTGGGTCAAATATTTTGTAAGAAGGGGCTTTTGGTCGATCCAGTGAAGATTGCGCTCATTCTAATCCTGCCGCCACCTACAAATACGAAGATGCTTAGAGTGAAACTGGGTCACACTGGGTACTATCACAAGTTCAACCATGGTTATGCTACGATTACTGCTCCCATGGAGAGACTATTAAACAAGGATGCTACATTCATATCGAGCCAGGAGTGTCAAAGAAGCTTTGACACATTGAAGTCCAATATGGATCCAACACCCATACTTGTGTTCCCCAATTGGAACAAGGAGTTCCATGTTCATGTAGATGCCTCGTCCATTGTGCTGGGAGTTGTACTCACGCAATTGGGAGAAGGAGATCTGGTTCACCCAATTTCCTTCACTAATAGGAAGTTATCTTTTTCTAAGAAGAATTACATGACCATAGAAAGAGATGGGTTGGCGATGGTATATGCACTACAGAAGTTCAGGCATTATCTCTTTGGCGGTCATTTTAAAATGTTCACTAGCCATTTAGCTTTCAAATATCTGGTTAATAAGCCTATGTTGAGGGGGAAGATATGTCACTGACTACTTCTATTTCAGGAGTTTGATTTCAAAATCATTGTGAAGCCAAGATTCCTGAATGATGGTCATGATCATCTATCTCGCATTGAAACAAGTGAGGATCCCACCAATATTGACGATGGCTTGCCAGATGCACAATTGTTTCGAGTTGATATCACAGATGACCATTATGCATCGATAATTTCGTTTTTGGCAACCGGAGTTGTGCCAGAGTTGGTACTGAGAGGAGGATATACCAATCTCATATACCAATCAATACAATTGAAGCGATCGCGACCCAGTTTGAAGTGATGGAATAGGAAGTGAAGAAGATCTCCGAGGCCACGACACAATTTTGGGGTAGTGTTGTCCAAGATGAGCAATTAGACCAACTGACCAAGAAAGCATGGGAAGCTGAAGAAAAACTCACAAAATTGAAGATGACATTGAGAAAAATTCCACCCATGATTTAGTTTACGCATTCCACCGAGCTGAGAGAACTACATCAAAGAGATGGAAAGTCACAAGAACAACATTGCAAGCGTAGCACCCAGCTAGATGAGTTCCAAGATATTGGAGCACAGTTGGCTATAAAAGCAGTCACCGCATTGCAAGTTGTGCAAGACAGAAAAAAGACAGTGAATACCAAGTTGGTGGAGCACCTTGTGAA
This sequence comes from Pseudotsuga menziesii, assembly GCA_001517045.1. Lineage (NCBI taxonomy): Eukaryota > Viridiplantae > Streptophyta > Pinopsida > Pinales > Pinaceae > Pseudotsuga > Pseudotsuga menziesii. The sequence goes on along the minus strand of LPNX011066666.1, from coordinate 20,221 downwards.
GGAGGACCTTCTTGGTTGTCAAGATGATGCTGAAAAAGTTCAAGCACAAGTTGAGGAGGTCTGACAGCAGTACGAGGATTTCAAGACAAAGATGATGGATTACCTCTTGTCCATCTAATTTGGCTCGAGGATGAGCCAAAAAAACTATGTTGGGGGCATGTTGGCAAGGATTTTGGGCTAAGCAAGTTGTTCAATACTGCAGAGGCTGTGCAAGCTCATGCGACACTGTGCAAGGAAAAGATAACACGATGGGTGGAAAACAAACCGTTTTTGAATATTTTATGCATCTTTTTGTATTGGTTGACCATAGTTTTTGGATATAGATCATTAGTGGTTAAATCAGTTAGGAGTTAGTTAGAAGTGGAACATGAATGTAAAGGCACAAGCCTATATATAGAGGTAGAATTGCAAATGAAAAACAAGTCATAGAAGCTGAACGAATTGTGACAAATTGTTATCTGTATGCGATCGTATGGGTTGATCTTTTTCTTGTTGTAGAGAAATACAAGATGTTATTTTGGATCAGTTGTGCAAAAAGTAATATGATACAACAGATGTTGAGCTGAATTACTATTGTCTTTTGTCCTTTTCTATTTTATGTGTTGCAATATCAATGAAGAATGTCTAATGATTATGTTTATAAATGAAGAATGTGATACTAATGTGATGAATAAATGGATGATGCAATATATTGGATCTGCAATTGAAATGATAGATCTGTTATGAATAATGTGATGCATGATGAATGGTATCATTAGATATGATAGTTAACTGATGAATGGATGTTTCCCTAAAATCCTCCTCCTTACTACAGAAACGTGGTTCCAACAGCTCTCCCTCGAACATCTCAGGTGAGACTTCATCTCCTCCGTGGGTGTTGTCGAGTAGGGTAAAACCTGTCTGGGCCAGGGAAATCGTGCATGTTGAGTGCTGACAGAGTGGGAATCCCTGTCAACAAGGATTTGTTGGGTGGTCTGTACCAACAGTAGCCATAACATAAGAGATAGACCAGTGGGTGTCACCGAGGATGGAGGGAGAAATAAATCTAACATAGTGACAGAAAACATATTAGGGTGGTAGGGTGGAGCTAGGGCAGGAAACAAGCCTGCAGGGGGTTGTTGCCTCATTTTAGTAGAAGCTGTTAAATAGGGTGTAGGAGCATCTTGTCAGTCGTAGCTGAAAAAAAGGGGTGTCGTAGCATCCTTTTAGTAGCGGCTGATAAACCAGGGGGTCATAGCCTCCTTCCAATTGGCATTGATAAATAGGGTTTCATAGCATCCTTTCAGTTGTAGCTGATAAACTAGGGGGTCATAGCCTCATTCCAATTGGTATTGGTAAACAAGGTGTAATACCATCCTTGTCTGTAGCAACAGACAAAACTATTTGTAAATAACAATTTCGTAGTAATTGGATGTATTGGTGGTTTACCCTATTGGGCTTCCACGTTAAAATAGTGTTATGTGTATTCTTGTTGTTATGTGTTTCTAGTGTTATACTTAAAAGTGGTTAAAATAGTAAAAATTTAACAATACTGATTCACCACCGCTCTCATTATTGACCAATAAACCAACACCAAGTACTGGATTCTATCTTTATAGAAGTCACACTTGCTCAGCTTTGCATACATCTGATGTTCTTTGAGCAATTGCAATGTTAGTATCAAATGTTCTTTATGCTCTTCTTCATTTTTAGAATAAACAAGAATGTCATCAAGGAAAACAAGAATGAATTTGTCCGAATACCTGATGAAGGCACTATTCATAAGGCACATAAATGTTGTTGGTGCATTTGCGAGACCAAATGGTACCACTACAAACTCATAATGTCCATACCTTGTTCTGAAGGTTGTATTATGAATGTATTTATCCTTGATTCTCACCTGATGGTAACCAGACCTCAATTCAATCATGGAAAATACCTTTTCTCCGTTCATTTGATCAAAGAGGTCATCAATTCTCAACAAGGGATATTTGTTCTTCACCATGACTTTGTTCAGCTTCATGTAATCAATACACAATCTGAGTGTACCATATTTCTTCTTCACGAACATAACTGGTGCTCCCTAAGGAGACACACTCGGCCTGATATACTTTTTCTCCAACAATTCATGCAGCTGCATCTTCAGCTCTAATGTTTTTGGTGTATTCATCCTATAAGGTGCTTTGGACACTGGTGCTGCTCCTAGCACAACCTCAATCGTGAAATCCACGTCTCTCTTTGGAGGAATCCCTGAAATATCACAAGGAAAGACATCTATGAATTATTGCAACACGTGATATTCCTCCAACTTGAGTGTTTCATTCCCTACTACCTCCTCAATATGGGATGCATATAACTGACAACCTTTTCTACAAAAACACTTCAATTGCATCGCTGAAATATGCCTTAGAGAAATTACCTTTGGTATGCCATTTACAAATACTGGGTTCCCTTATCCATCCATGCATTCAAAAGTATTGTTATAAAAGTTAAGCTTCACTCTGTGAGCTTCTAACCAATCCATTCCAATGAGAACATCATAGGAACCTAGTGGTAGAACATTCAGATCTATGCAAGTGCTTAGTCCTTTTATCGCCAATGGACATTTCTCCACCACTTCATTAACTTTTCTCTTTGTTCCAGTGGCTAGTTTAAATAACCATGACTTGCTATGCTTTGCTTTTCTAAGAGCACAAACCTCCACTACTCTAGGAGCAATGTAAATGTGATTAGAACTAGGGTCAATCAAAATAGAAATAGATTTCTCAACAATATTACCTGCAACTTCAACCACCATTGAAAGGTGATCCACCTGGTGATCTTCTAGTGCTGCATAAATTCTAGGTATGACCCTTGGTACTTTTCCTACTATTTCTGCCTCTTGAATATTGTATGCTGGCCTTGCATTCTCCTTCTCCACTGGACAGTTTCGGCATATGTGGGGTCCTCCACATTTCCAACATTGTAGTGGTGCTCTATTCTGTTGTGGATCTTTTGGCTCTTCTCCCACCCCTCTAGCTGGTTGCTTCTCAACTTGGTATGGCTACTTCTGCTAATTATTGAAGTTAGAAGGTTTGAAACCTTTCTTCCTTGGATCATACTTCTCATTCATCTTGTTCTTCCATGCCTTCTGGTATTCAGGTTTTCTCTTGGCAAAACTTATATTTTTTTATCGCTTCTTTCAAAGTTCTAGGTTCATAGAACTCAATTTGGTCTTTGTAGGAATGAGGCAATCCACTCAGAAAGCATTGGATTTTTACCTTCTGATCCTTAATATACCTGACATACCTCAGTAGTTCCAAGAATGTTTTTGCATATTCCTCCATAGTCTGCTGTCCCAATCTCAGCTCATGGAATTCTTTGGTTTTATCATCATAGTACTGGTTAGAGAGGTACTTCTGCTTGAAATATTTATGGAACCATTTCCAGAAAATATTCCTTTCATTTATCTTTTTTACTTGCCTGAAATGTTCCCACCAAGTAGATGCTCTTCCTTTCAGATTGAAAATGGCTACTTGAAATTTCATATTTCCAGAATAATCTTGGACTTGGAAATATTTTCTTATTCCCAGAAGCCAAGCTTCAGCTTCTTGACCAGTCTTTATCTCACCATTGAAGGTAGATGACTTTGCCTTCCTGAATTCATCTCATGAGCGGTTCTGGTAATGCCTCTTTCTCCTACTCCTATGAGATGAAGAGCCTAAATCTTCAGTGGATCTTTTAGAGTTAGATGACCCACTAGGAGGTCTCTTCCTTTTATTCTCATGAGAGGAAAAAATTGAACCATCAGTGGATTTTTCAAAGTTAGACGACCCACTAGGAGATCACTTTATTCCTCTAATGGTGTTCTTACTTCCTTCTGGATTCACTGTCCGGTCCCAGAGTTCATCTTTCTCTGAATTTATGTCAAACTTTGCAATATGGATGCATTCAGTTGATTATACTCCTCATGAGCCTTAATCAGTCTTTCGTTGTCTTCTTTGTAGCTCTATATCTCCACCCTAAGGCTTCTCATGGTGGCTGTAAGGTCTGGGGGAGTATCTTGAAACCTTATCCCATTAGACCCTGCCTCAACATTTCCAATTCTGACATTTTCCCCCATAGCATCTTCTGCATGTGCATTGGGGTCCCGTGTATAATAATTCATATCATCTATCCTTATGGCCAAACCAACTATTTAGAATCGCACTGCCCTTTCTGAAGGTGACTGTAATTCTGCAAAAATGTGTTAGATAACAAAACTGTCAGATATAATCAAAACCAAAATCACTTTCCCACTACCCATGGAAGTTTCTCTCTATTATGCAGCCAACAATACATTAGAACTATTAACCAATTAGCTCTATAGCTGTCCAACTCGGCCCATGGAGGCCCAATATTGTAACCACTTTTCTTTTCGGCCCAACGATGCAACCAACAGCTTTGATACCACACTGTAGTGTACTACAATTTGGTATAAGAGTGTACTCTTATCATTTTAACAACTAATTTTGGCCCATCCAGGACAAATGTTGCAACCTGCAGCTCTGATACCACACTGTCACGTCCTCTTCCACCCCTGTTATCAACCCAAATGGCACTTCTCCATCTGAGTTCCAACATTCCTTGTGATGGTACACAAAAGGACATTTGAGGATTGAAGTTTTCTAAAACACTATAGATGGGCATGACATGAGATGCATTTATCCTTCAACCAGCTTGCCATTTTATTTTTCTAAGTGTAGATTGGTGTACACGACTATATCCATTGAAACTCGCATACATACATGACTATTCTAGTTGAAAGCTTGTGTACTGTACGCGACTATCTCCATTACAACCCGCGTACAGATCTGTACATGGGTTTCCTTTAAGAGACTCGCGTGTCCTATGTGGGTTGCTTATATTAATAGTCGTGTACATCTCCATTTGACATTAAAAAATATAAATCACTATTAATGGAGATTAGTTGGGCCTTAATCATCAACTACCCCAACCATCTCAACCTCCTCAACCTTCGAAACTACTCTATTTCCCAAGGTATAAATAGAGGTCTTAGGGAGGGCATTAATCAATGAATTTTGTAGAGCAAATTTATGCTGGTGGTATATCTTCAGAAGTCTTGGAGCAACAAAACTCAGATTCCTTTGGTTGTAGAGGAGTCCTTGTCTCAGGTGTTGGGTTGTACACTTATCTAATTCACCGATTGTTAATAAAGAGAATTCTTCTTCGAACATTGTGTTGAGTCTCTTTCATGTATTATGGTTTGATGAATATATTTGATTAAGCACTATATATGTTGTTTATCTAACCTATTATATATACATGTATAAGATTGTACTTGTAGAATTTTCTCTTTGCAGGCGAAGGAGGTGCATCCCTAAAAGCTTTGGAGAGAAGCAGAGTGAAAGAAGATAAAGCTTGGATCAACCTTCGGTAATCATGTGAGTCCAATATTTCTTCCTATTTCCTTTCTATATTTAAATAAAGATAATTGTCTGCAAGTTTTAGAAGTAAGTTGATAACCCCAGACCCTAGGTTATAAGGGTGTTTATTCCTGAACAACAGAACTGGCGACTCTAATGGGGAGCCCAGACTACTATGGGTTAACTCTGTAGATCCGTGCCCAGTATTTGCTTTGATTCAATATGTGGTGTCTTGTCTTGGTTCATACTTGCAGTGGTGTTTGAAGACCTTTATAATTTTTATCTTTTTTGAAAAATTTAACTCCTGTACGTGGGTTGCTGTGCTACACAGTCGTGTATAGAGGTCTGTGTACGCGGGTTTCTCCATTGCACAGTCACGTACAATACGCGGGTTGCTCTTGTACATAGTCGCATACAATCCTGAGCAACAAAATTTTTGGGTTAGGGTTCGCTTGTCCCTGTCCTTCTGTGAATTTTGTCTTGCTTAGTAGTCTTCAATATTGGCATTGCATTGTAAGTTTGATGACCCTGTTAACCATACTTTTTGCTTTCTATTTAAAGCCCTTGGGTTTTTATTGTTTGGATTGTTTTTCTGTTAGCATTTTGAAGTGGATTTTACTATTAGGTAGTAGGTCCAAGTGTTGGTTGTCTGAATCAGTGATCAGGGTTCTAGATGCCGTGTATACCTCTATATTTTTTAATAGTGTTTGTTTGTCACTTGCCTTTAATTGATTTCAGTGATTTCTATTCATTGTATCTTCCCAGCTGGGTGTGGTCCAAGTCTTCCTTAGGTGGTTGATCTTTGGTTTTATGAATCTTCTTTACTTCATTTTTCTTATTTTATACAGTTAATTTATTCAAGCATACTCAAGAATTTTGCATTTAGGTGCATAGTAATATTTGAGGAATTTGAAAAGTGAAAAGAAAACATTAGAAACTTTTGCATTTGAATTGCATATAGTAGTAGTTTTATTTTCAGTTTTTGAATAAAATCTCAAAAATTACAAAAATATAGTCTTAGTTTTCTCTTTATTAGTTGCATTTTCATCAATTTATATTTACAAAAAAAAAGAAAAGAGAATATTTTTTTTTAAGTAGTAATAATTTGCTTTGGAATTATACACCTGTTGTTTTTACATTTCTTATCGAGTCAATAACATCATAGTCTTTCACTCCACTTTCCTTCTGAGTAAAAAATAGCCCTTAAAATGAACGCTATGATTAAAATTTATCAGTAATATTTGTTTTATAGGGCCATACACCTACTAGCTTAGGATAGACTTGTGGGATGGGAAGTGTAAACTCCCCATAAGTATTTGAATTCAAACATAGTGGGCCAATCGATATGTAAATCCTTCTCTTTATCAATAGTATCTGGGAAGCTCCTCTCAAACAGGAGTCAAGCACGAGGCCACGTGGAGGCATTGGACTGAGGAGATAACCCTTCAATTCCTTGTCGAAACGTAAACCAAGGTTTTTATGCATTCGGGGATTCTGTCCTAGATAGAGTTTCAGGCTCAACTACCCTACCCATGCATACAAATCAGGCTTACAATTGTCCCCCCAGACTATTGGTATAGTTAAGGTAGCCTCTAGTCTCTTGACATCTAGGGTTTATGCAAAGGTAAACCAAAAGGATATTTTTGGTTCACCTTGGATGGGCTTGGAAGGTAACCCTTTTTGAAAGTGTAGGAGGGTGGTGGGTGATTCCTCCACTTGTGCCTAAGAACCTCTTCAAGGATGCCAAGAAACTATCTTTCATATTTCTTTGGGAAAGCATATCTTTTACCCTTTCTAACTGTTTAGACTTTAGGAACTTTTGTAGTGATTTGTCTATGGTTTGTCTGTGTTTAGCTGACCTTAGGGTTTGAAAAGTCAAATTTACAATCATGGAGGACCAACCTATCAGAAGGTCTCAAAGGTTGCAAAACCTTCCTCCTCTTATCACATTGGAACCTCCCCCTCCCCCTCAAAGGAAGAGATTGGACACGGACGGTTCATTTGAAATGATAGGAGTCCGCGAAGTTTCGGGTGAACCGGAACTTAGGGAAAACCATTTTTATTTAAACACATTTGAGATAGAATACCTACATGATGACAAGTTTGCAAGGAATTTTAATACACCTCTAACTGACTTAAATGATCATGTGATCGTTCAGGTTCATCCTTTTGATCCACCCATGATTGGTGTCCCTGTGAGTATAATAATGTCTACTATAGGAGAAAGTTCTTTTATTCTCACCTCAGTCGTCCCGGTTGAAGGGGTGATACCTCCCTCGGTAGGTACCCCTAGATCAAGCATACCTACTATGCCCTTAACTCCAGTGAGCTGAGTGGTTCAACCGCTGGTTCCCACAATCCTAGTAGGTGCTTCTGGTGGTATGGTCACTGGGATTCCTAGTGTACCTACAGTTCCAACCTCCTTCACACACACTGCCCAGAGTGGTCCTATAGGATCCTCAGCTTTTGTCCAAGTATTTCCTTGGAATGGGGGGCACATTCCTCCATCCACTGCATACATAGGCCCACCACCCTCTTATGTAGGGGTGCAGTTTTGAAACACTAACCCGTATGGTCAAGGTTTTCAAACTTCGGTTTCGGCTCCATTCATGAGCTCTCCCTTTTCGCTTTTTAGTGGAGGGATACCTGCTTTTGTATTTCAAACCCTAGTTTCAACTAGGGCATCCAGAACCTCTTATACTGCACCTCACACAAACAATCCTATTACTTACAGATGGAATCCATTCCAAAGTAACCCATCTACTTCGCAACCGATGGTAGGGGGAAACCCCACCTTTACATATGGGGATTTGGGGGAAAGTCCCTCTAATCCCCAAATTGGTACTTTTAGTACTCTGATTAGACCTAAGATTCCTTTCCTGGCAACATTAAACTTGCTAGATTTGTCTAAACTGATGAATGACCCAGTGAGGCATGATCCCTCCTGGCCACCTGTACCTACCAAGTTTCCCTCGGACATCCCAAAATTCGAAGGAAAAGTTGGTGAAGATCCTGGGGCTCATGCCACCGCTTTTCATTTATGGTGCTCTTCCAACTCACTGAATGAATATTTAGTTCAGTTGAGGCTGTTCCAAATAACCTTGATGAATACTATAGCAAAATGGTACATTGAGTTGCCTTCTGCTACGTTCAATAGTTTTTGGGACTTGGCTAACACATTCCTTAGTCACTTCCATCTTCCTGTCTGATATGATTTCGGAATGGATTTGTTGTCTACCTTTCTATAGAATAAGGCCACCCATATCTCGAATCACATCCAAGAGTGGAGGTGGTGGAAGATCCTAATTAAATCCACTATTCCTCTTGAGTTCTTATTAGAATGGTTCTTTAAATCCCTATTGCCTTATATATCTAAGGACGTATCTACTTCAGGAGTGACCAATTAGGAAGAATCTATCCTTAGGGCCCAACAACTTGATTTGATTTATTCTCAGTCTGGGATCTTATATGAGATTATCCCTGAGGCAATGAGGCCAACACACGATGCAGATAAACCTAATCCTAGACCCCATGCCGATGGTGTGGTTGGGTCCATTAATTCTCCCATTATAGAATCTTTGGCCAAACAACTCCATCAGTTGTTTGTCAAACATTATACGACAGAGGAAGCAAATTATGCCCCCTCACCTGAAAATGAAAATGTTTTTGCATAGACCTCTTAGAAGGGCAATCAGCAGCTTGGTGGGAAAAAGAAGAGAGGAAAGAAAGGGGAGGGAAATCAAAGCAAGCCAAAACCCGCAAATAATGCTGATGGGGGAAAGAAAGAAAAGAAGAAGGTGAAATTCCCATGTAAGTTGTGCCATGAAGATCACCTTACTCATCTTTGTCCCCTTATGGAACAAGCTCAGAAGCTGTTAAAAGCTCAACAACCGGCTGTCCTAAAGGATCCGTTTCACCAGGGGCAAAATTATGCTTCAGCTTCAAATGTAGCAGGGGGCACCCCAAATGCTCCTGACCCCAATTATATCAACATGGTTCGATCCTAAAATTTACTATAGACCAAGAATAAGAACTATGAAAAAGAGACCTCGGAGAAGGGTAAGTCCATAGGTGAAACTTCTAACCCTCTCACGATTGAGAAACTTGCCGAAATTATTCCTAAGATACCGAAAGGTGTCTTTAAGAATAATTTGCATAATCCTAATGCTAGGGCCATAGCAAAATACTCCGTAGTTGAATACTTTTCTCAAACAACTTGTGCAATGTCGGCTTTAGAAGTGTTACAGAGTTGTCCCGCCCAGCGGGATGCACTCTTAGCAGCTTTAGGCAGTATGGACTCATCAAGTCTCATGGTGAAATTTAACTTGTCTGATGTCAAAATTCACCTACGTTATCATGTAGCCTTGTCAATATATGTCATCCATGGTGGAATGACCATTGGAAGGGTAGTTGTCGACGAGGGTGCTTTTACATGTGTTATGTCCTTGTCGTGTTGGAAAGCTCTTGGATCCCCAGAGCTGGTCCCATAAAACACCCTACTTACTGCTTTCGATTGAAGGTCATTTCATCCGCATGGTATCCTATTGGATTTTGAAACTAAGTTGGCAGGGAAAGCAATGTCTATTGAGGTGGAGGTGATTGATGCACTTTTGGACTATAATTTTCTCTTAGAAAGAAGCTGGAAATATGTCATGTATGCTATTGTATCGATCATCTTTCGGGTGGTAGTGTTTCCACACGAAGGGAAGTTGGTTACTGTTGACCAACTCAGTTTTACTTGGAAAGGCTGCATGGAATCTAATGAGTCCACTATACCATTGATTGATGAGGCCAAACTTGTTGCAGAGAGCTTAGGGGCTGGAATGTACGCATCATTGATAGGAACATTTGATCTTCCAGCTTCAATTAATTATATAGGTTCTACTAGTGTGGAAAAGTCCATAGCCATAGTTGTTGATAGATCCTTGGGTTATCCCTTCCCACCATGAACCTTAAGTGGCCTTATCAGTAGTGGAAGTGGTTTATCAAGCTATCACCCAAACCACTGTTGATCCCATTCCAGTTCCACTCACAGTCTCAGAGGAACTGGAAGAAGTCTATTTTCCTGCTTGGCTAGAAAACTCTTTGCATTCTATAGATTGCTTAGATATGGTTTTACCTTTGGATGAAGCCATTATGGAAGCCATGTGTGGATGAGATAAGATCTGTGAAGATATTCATCATTGATCCTATTTTCTTCCAGAATTAAGCAGGATAGAGAATCAGGAGTTTCATGTGAGACTGGCAAATCATGTTGATACACCCGTTAATCCCTTACCAAGGGAAGGAATGTTTGCTAAGGGGAATATGGAAAATATTTCTTCTACCATCCCTATCAACATCTCTGTAAATCCTAACGTTGTGGAAAGTATACATATCGGCGCAAACTGGTATCCTGAGGAGATTGCGATCTATACGGCCTTGTTTAAGGAATTCCGTAATGTTTTTACCTGGTCATATGAGGAGATTCTAGGAATTGATCCATCTATAGTCGATCATGATATCCAAACATACCCCGATGCTAAACTTGTACGGCAAAAGTTGAGACCTATTAACCCGCGTAAAGTGGCGGCAGTGAAGGATGAAGTGGAAAAACTGCTGAAAGCTAGTTTTATTTATCCCATAGCTTTGATGGAATGGGTATCCAACCCTGTTCCTATTGATAAGAAGCAAGGGACCATACGTGTCTGTACTGACTTTAGAGATTTAAACAAATCCTGTCCTAAGGAAAACTATCCCACACCATTTATAGATCAAATTATTGATGCTTGCGAGGGAAGTGAAGTTTTTTCGTTTATGGATGGTTTCTCTTGATATAATCAAATTCAAATAAAACCGAAAGACCAACATAAAACTACTTTCATTTGTCCTTGGGGTACCTTTGCATACAAGAAAATTCCCTTTGGATTGAAAAATGTTTGGGTTACCTTTCAGCGGGCTATGAATTTGTCCTTTCATGATATTAAAGCCATTGTCAAACCCTACCTTGAAGATCTTCCTGCACATTCTCGTAAGAGGATTGACCATCCAGATCAGTTGTGTTTGATATTTGAATGATGCAGATACTATAAAATTTGCTTGAATCCCCACAAGTGTGTGTTCTCTGTCAATTCAGGGAGATTGCTCGGATTCATTGTCTCTAACAAAGGCATTCAGGTGGATCCTTTAAAAGTTGAGGCCATTGTAAATCTGCCTCCTCCTCGTTCTATCAGGAAACTTCAAAGCCTGCAGAGGAAGTCCAATTTTCTTTGACATTTCATTGTAAACTATGCCAAGATTACTAAGGGTTTCATGTGCCTACTAAAACAAGACACCCCATTTGTATGGGATGAAACTCCACAACTCGCATTTGAGGAATTGAAAAAAGCTTTGTTGTCGGCACCATTATTGTGTCCACCAGATTACTCTAGGGATTTTATATTGTATTTGGCCACGTCTGAGTTGACCATAGGGGTAGTCCTAGTCTAGGAGGATGATAAGATCCAAGAGCATGTCATTTACTATATCAGCCGTGCTTTAGTTGGACCTGAACTTAGGTACTCCCATGTCGAGAAGTTGGCTTTAGCAGCTGTTTATGTTGTTTAGAGGTTACGTCACTACATCTTACTAAGGAATACAATGGTAGTGGTAGATGTTAATCCTTTTCAATATGTTTTGTCCTGACGGATAGTTGGAGGCAAATTCAAGAAATGGATAGTCATTCTCCAAGAGTTTGAATTGGATTTTCAATCCGCCAAATCCAAAAAATCCTTAGTTTTTGCCGAGCTTATTGCATAATTTCCAGTAGAAGAGGATGTATCTATTGAAGAAGACTCATTCCTAGATGAGCAAATCTTTTTGATTTCCACCTCTGACCCCTGGTATGGAGATATAATTATCTATCTCTAGACTTTGAAGTATCCTGCAGCTTTCTCATGGGAAAAACGACGTAAGCTACGCCTTGTAGAAGGAGCAAGTCGACATAAGTCGACTTGAACGAAGACCGACTTAGTCAGTCGACTAAGTCGATGGACCGACTAAGTCGGTCGGCTGACTAAACTAGTTAATTAAGTCGGCTAACTAACAGTCGTGTCGGTTCACCGAACCGACAGGTAGTTATTTTGTAACTGTTTGTAACTTGTATATATTAGGCTGTTGAGCCACACAAAAACTCAGTTCAGTTCTGTGCTTTGTATGAACTCATTATAATAAGATATTTTGTTCTATCCTATCTGTTCTTGTCTTCTGTATCTGTTTATATTTATGTATGTTTTAGTATGTATTATTGGTAACCTTATGTGATCTGTAAGATTACAACATTGGTTCCGTTGCCGGTAGTACATGTCTAGAATATATGCTCACATATGATACCAGAGCAGGAGATCAAGGACTGGTGGGAGCGTAAGATTGCCAATTACTTACAAAATTATGCACGTAGGAACAGACTAATAGTTGCAGAAGCCAAAGCCAGATTTTTCACCAAGACACACGAGAAGTTTGTTGAATCCGTGCCACAAATACTGAAGCAACTCCTGGATGAAAAATACCGACGAAACTAAAGAAGAACAGTTGCTAGAAAAACTCATTCGAGGGGGTAGAACTAATCTGTCGGAGTGGTGTGAGAAGATCGCCGACGGCTTCTGTGAGGAGCAAGCAATCGAAGACAGAACCTCAGTGGAAAATGTAAAAGCCAAATTCTACACAGATTTCACTGACCAATTTCTATGTTCCTTACCGACCTTGCTGTTCAAGTTCTTGATAGAGAAAGGAGCAGGCCATATCGTCGAACCTCGACCACCATTGTACGAACCGCCATCAAACACTAACTGGGTGGAGAAGAAAAAGAAGTGGGAGAAATTCATCACTGAAAGGGAGTGGGAATACTTCCTGAGCAAATAGACAACATTATTCGAGCTTTCTAAAAAGCATCAGGTAGGCTATGGGGGGGTAGCTGGTCGTGTGTCGGAGAGGGAGCATAGTGGATCCTAGTCGACCAAGCCAGTAATGAACAGTCGACCGAAGAGGACCTGAAGGAATAGTATTGTATGAAAGTATGTCGGACATTAAGAAAATCAAGAGGGACGAACGACAACAAAGAAGGGAAGCCAGACGTGAATGAGCCGACGAGCTGCGTCGAGAAAAAAACCCTAGGGAGACCGACCGAGCGAAGAATCCACCAGAGTCGGGCCATGACCGACATGAAGAAGGCGTAGAGGAAGAGACGACCCCTAAGGATGAAGAAGTGTGGATAGAGTAGCAAGAAGCTCTCCAAATAATGGTTTCCGATGAAGTAACCCTGTCCCCATCCAATCCACATACCGTAATACAGAATATTATTGAAGACGACCTCCGACTGAGAGCTGGTGACATCACAATCTGGAGTCGACTAGGTGATGAACCATACCTAGGACAACACCTTGTCATACATTGACCGGTCGAAGGGAACTGGGTGACCTTTCAAACGTCACCTTCCTTTTGGAGTATCCACTTGCTCCTACCGACACATGAAGGAGAACCCCCCCTGCCACATAAAACTCTAGAAGAACTCAAAGAAGACGACCTGCGCACACAGAGTGACAGTTACAGTGGAACATCGACAGTACACATCCACAACAATCCACTGTACGGCGCCAAAGAATCGACCACCGACGGAAGCATAATTTCCGTCGACCAAAACCCCATCGTCACCCCCATAGGTTCAACTGTATCAACAACCCCACCTCTTTCACCACCACCCACACCGCCCACCCCGCCAACTTCTTAGAGTAGTGATAGTGATTCAAGCATGGGTCATGGCACTGCTCACATTCCTCTCTACGAGGGGGATGAAGACCCCAGACGAAATTGGTTCGTCTGTGAGTCGACCTGGGAAGAAAACCAGGTCACGGATGAAGAATGACAGATGGCCCAGTTCGCAGGGGCCCTACGCAAACGAGCCTTGACATGGTTCATGACATTTACAGAAAGGACCCCCAAAGCAACCAAAGCAGAGATAAAGGCACAGTTCCTATCCTTTTTTAAAACCCCAGACGCTAAGCACCTGGCAGCAAAAAAGCTGAAAACAACCCAACAGAAGCCAGGATAAACTGTCCGCGACTATGACAAACACTGGAAGGACCTACTGAGCCAACTAGATTATGTTATTGATGAACAATTACTAATTCAATGGTTCCTTACAGGTCTATCACAGAAAGTTCACCGACATATCAGTCTGGAAACTTTCAAGACATATGAAGACGCCCTGACAAAAGCTCTGCAGGTCAAGATGGACGAAGATATCCCTGCATATCCAACAGACCACCACTTGGAGGAACAGCTAGAAAATGTCCAGAAGTCTTTAAAAGAGTTGACCCTGAAGAATCAAGAGGTCTGGTTTACAAACTATTCGACGGCCGGTCATTCAAAAGATACTTGTCGATAGTAGTACAGCTGACAAGATGTCCGTTTTGTGCAGACTAAAGCGTTTTGCGACATCTACCAGGAACATGGAGACCATTCTACAGCTGACTGTCCATACAACATGAAGAATGGAAAGGCCTCTTGGTGTGCCATCTGCGAGACAAAAAGCCACAACACGGTCGACTATCAACTGAACTTGAAAAATAGACAGAACTACAAGGCCGTCTACCAAACAAATGCAGTAGCACAGACTAATGAGCAAAGCAATCCAAAGAATAAAAATGGGCAACAAGATAACGGCCGACGATATGAACGTCGGTATGAAAATCGACGACAAGGGTTTGGAAGAGGTCGATTCATGGGGAATCGAGACATACGCACTTGTCGACCCAGCGAGTGCTTCATTTTCTATAAAGAGGGGCATAGATGCGCAGACTGTCCGTACAAGGACAGAACTGACCTGAAATTATGTACGCATTGTGGAGTAGGCGATCACTCCTTGGAGGATTGTCCTACTATGTTGGAAAAAATTAATATGAAAAAGAATGTTAATGTCTTGTCCTGTGTACAAAAGCATGATGTATTACATACTAAAAATCTGCATATTGTCACTCGTCAAGGCACAAAAACAGGGCCTGATAACCCCCAAATTAGCAAAATACAAGACACAAATAATTATCCAGACCCTATAAAACAAAAACACACCTATCAAGAGGCATCACACATATTTCAAAACATCGCACAACAAGAAGACATTATTCCCAGTCGACTTAGCACGACACAGCAGTTAACCCATCTCATTCAAATAGATGCGTCGATAGCCCACTTCATTAATTTATTGCATCAAATCAAAAGTACTAACCCTGAAAAACAAACTAAGAACATTTGCAACCTAAATCAAAAAGACAAAAATGATGTCGACCCTCTAGTCGACCTGGAAATCGAAGGTTTTCATGTCCGACAAGTAGTGCTTGATTTCGGGTCTCAGGTGAATATTATGACCTGGGACACATGGGAAAAGATGGGAAGACCTCAACTCTATGAGTCAGGAATTTATCTAAAACTAGCCGACCAAGGTCTCATTGAACCCATTGGGGTTTGGAAAAATGTAGACACAACCATCAAAGGAATATCAACCAAGGTTGATTTCAAAATTATTGACCCAAAGGAAGGATCTAGCTCCTTCCCAGCCCTTGTAGGTCAACCTTGGGGTCGAAAAATGAAAGCTTCTATCTCTTTAGACAAAGAACGTATTAAGCTCAAAGGAAATGGCCAAAAGGTCATTGTACCTATCAATCCATCCCAAGGACAACCTTGGATTGAACCGATTGATGAGGAAGTCGATATCCGACAACTTTATCAGATCCAGAACAATACTGACTACACAAAACCAAACGCCCAAGGGGAGCTTTACTTAGGTAACCCAGACTCAGTCGGGTATAATTCAGATGCTGAACTCTATGACTGGGAGATAGAAAACTATGAAACAAAATCAAGAGGGTGCTGGAATATTCAAACAATACAGAAAAAACCCACCCGACAGTGCTTCATCGTATCAATTATACCTAAATTTTTTGAAAAGAAACTCCGGGAACGCCCTACCTTACAACCCATGAACTTAACCAATACTCACCTACCTCGGTATAAGGAGAGAGACTCCCCAGTCATGCATGTAGAACAAGTCTCTAAAAATATTGGAGAACATGGTCGACTGCAAAGCTTAGTGGAAACATTTACAGGTCAAGCAGCTAGATGGTGGGATACCCATCATTCAAAACTACAGACCTGGACAACTGCTTCAACCTTCTTTGTCGAACGGTTTGGAGGGAATAAGTTAACACAGGAAGCCCAAATCCCTATCTTCACTCAAGGCCAGAACCCAGAAGACCACATTAGGACTTGTGAAAAGGAGTGGAAAAGACTTGGTTACAAAGACGAGAGAGCCTGGCCCCATTTGTTTCCTTCAACCTTAGACGACTTACCTAAAAAATGGTATAAAATGGAGGAAGCTAGGGGAGAAACCTTCTTTTGGCAGGAATTGAGAGAAAACTTTATCAAAGACTTCCAGTTTACACCTCAAAATGAAAAATTGGATGAGACAGCATAGTAAATCAAACAATTCCTCCAACCGACTGTCAATCAACCCTACCCGACCCATCGACAGGTTAAGGACTGTAATACTCTACAAACTACATCCCGACCACAGTCCACCCGCTTGCACTTAGAAAATGAACACACCACAGGCAAGAGCTTCAGATGGAACCCTGACCACAGTGAAACTAACAAACCTATCTATTCCATCTTGAAAGTTGAGACCACAGATAAACCCGACATTGACAGAATGACTGCAGCCGACTTTCCTGCTACATTCTCATAGTTCAAAGAGGGACGTCGGCCGATCAATGAAGCTAAAGCACCAGAGTGGCTGGATGCAAAAGTGAAAACCAAGGAGGTCGATATTTCAAATGACGACCGTCCAAAGATAGCTAAAATTGGAGACTATTGGAATGAACATCAAACCACTGAAATCGTAAACCTACTTAGAGAGTTCCAAGATGTCTTTGCACGGGACTACAAAGACTTAAAAGGACTAGTATAGGAAATGGGAGAGATGAAAATAGATACTAAACCTGATGTCCAACCTGTTAAGAAACGACCTTATAAACTAGCTCATAAGTATAAGGAAATAGTTAAGAAGGAAATAGACAACATGTTAGCAGCAGGAATCATTTACCCCATCGACCAGACGGAATGGGAAAGCCCCATGGTCGTACAACCTAAGAAACATGACCCGACTAGGTTAAGAATTTGTGTCGACTTTAGAGAACTTAATAAAGTCACACTAACAGATCCATTCCCAACCCCCTATGCTGATGAAATCTTGAATGAAGTGGCAGGCCATGAATGCTACTCATTCACAGATGGATTTTCAGGCTATAACCAAGTACCTATAGCAAAGGAAGACCAAAAGAAAACAAAATTTGTCTATGAATTTGGTTCTTTTGCTTATAGGGTTATGCCTTTTGGACTAAAGAATGCACCTGTAGTCTTTTCCAGAATTGTTGTAAAAACTTTCCAAGAATACATCTATAAAACCATGGCAGTCTACTTCGACGACTGGACTATATATTCCACCCTAAAGGATCACTGCACATGGCTCTGACTTATGCAGGAGAGATGTCGACAGATCCAACTCTCCTTAAACATTAAGAAGTGTATCTTTATGACCCCCATAGGGATACTACTAGGACATGTTGTGTGCAAAGATGGTATTAAGGTTGATTTTGCCAAAATTAAAATCATCCTCGACTTGAAACCTCCAATAAACCCTAAACAAGTTCGGGTGTTATTGGGACATACAGGGTATTATAGGAAATTTATCAGACATTACTCAGACATGACCTACCCTCTGGAAGAGTTGCTAAAAGAAGATCAAGAATTTAACTGGATAGAGGAATGCCAAATATCCTTCGACAAACTGAAGGGAAAACTGGTCGAAGCCCCCATACTTAAATTCCCAGATTGGTCGACTAAATTTCATGTGCATATTGATGCATCAGGGATAGCTATTGGTGCAATCCTGACTCAACCAGGAGATGATGGAATGGACTACCCTATATACTACAGCAGTCAAAAACTAAATAAGGCTGAAAAGAACTATTCGACCACCGAGAGGGAAGCCCTAGGTATGGTTTTTGCCCTTCAAAAATATCGACATTACCTGTTAGCTAACCCCTTCATATTTTACACCGACCATCAAGCGTTGAAATACCTTGTTAACAAACCCCTTCATCATGGAAGAATTTGTCGATGGCTACTTCTTTTTCAAGAATTTGAGTTTGAAGTAGTGGTCCGACCAGGGAAGCTCAATGTCGGGCCCGACCACCTATCCCGTATTGACACAGGAGAGGAACCGACCGGAGTCAACGACGACTTGCCGGACGCACACCTATTTCGTATAGAAGTTGTACCAGAAGAACTGGAGGAGATTGCTCAGTTTTTAGAGACAGGTCAGGCACCAGAAGGTCTGAACACTAAGAAAAAGCAAATCCTAGCTATGAAGGCTGCCCCATACAACCTCATCAATGGATTTCTATACAAAATGGGGTTAGATGATGTTCTTAGAAGATGTGTACTCGACCATGAATGAGACCAAATCATGCACGATGCTCATTATGGACCTGCAGGAGGACATTTTCAAGCCGACACAACTGCCAAGAAAATCCAACAGTTTGGATTATGGTGGCCGACACTTCACAGAGATTGTAAAAATTTTGTTAGTCGATGTGATAGATGTCAAAGACTTGGTCGACCACTTCCGAGCACAGAAATGCCCCTGATCTCTGTAAACCCTAGTCTCACATTTGAAATTTGGGCTATAGACTTCATAGGACCATTCCCTGTCCCAGCCTGACGATCAGGTGCAAGATATATCATCACTGCAGTGGAGTATGCCATACTAAATGGGCAGAAGCTGAACCTGTCGAAACATGTTCAAGTGAGGTAGCTGCTAGGTTCATCTATGAAAACATAATTACTGGATTTGGATGTCCACTCACCTTGATCAGCAACCAAGGATCACACTTCATTAACAAAACCATCAAACACTTAACCGACCAGTTTCACATCGACCACCATCGAAGTACAACATACCATCCTCAGTCGAATGGTGCGATTGAAGCCTTCAACAAAACATTGACAAAAGGGTTAACTAAAATATGCAATACCGACAAATATGACTGGGATGAGAAAATCCCTGCAGTCTTATGGGCATACAGGACTGCGTATAAATGGTCGACCGACCAAACTCCCTTTCGACTGGTATATGGCCAAGAAGCAGTCGTCCCCCTACACTTTCGACAGCAGGCACCTATTGTAGCCCAACTACTACATGTCGATGTCGAGCATGCAAGAAAGGATCGACTGTTCCAACTCAGTAAGCTGGAAGAACATAGAGTTATGGCTATTCAACACCAGGAAATCCAAAAACAACAGCAGAAAGCCTGGCACGACCGTAACATCAAGAACAAAAACTTGTCGGTCGGAGACCTTGCTCTACTCTATAACAGTCGAGTAAAAGGAAAACCAAAGAAAATGCACACAGAATGGATGGGACCCTATGTTGTTGAAGAAATCCACCCCAATGGTTCAGTCCGACTAAAAACATTACAGGGCCTAGTATTTCGGAAGCTCGTCAATGGAGCCCGACTTAAACGATACAGAAACTGATTCCGAAAAAAAAAAAAAATAACGACCGTAACTGTCACCCAAAACCTATAAAAAGTGAGAAAAACTCCAAAAACAAAACAATACACTCAAAAACAACCAGCATGACAGCAACTCACCCCTTCGACAACCGACTGTTACGGAGAGAAATTCCTATGGCTTGGGGTACCACAACAGACAGCTAGACTCCATAAATCAATCTTCTCCAATATGCAATAGAAATAAACAATCTA
>LPNX011066645.1:11397-39237 GCA_001517045.1 Pseudotsuga menziesii | reverse complement strand
TGGATTCCAAGATGACCTTGAGTGCCCAGGAATGTATTGGAGCCTAGATTTAAACCTAAGAATACCTACAGCACTAAGCTTATGGTCCTGCTTAAGCACAAAAGTTATTTTCCAGCGATAGCTAACTGGTAGCTGATGCACTCTTAGCTAATGCGTGGATAATGGGCAGTTTCTAACAGACAACTCATTTAACTAGAAGAAAGAAAAAACAAGTAACCAATAACTTATTCGTGGCACTTAAGATTTGGCCCTAGGAAATCATAGGTTACACTAAAATCAAGACAGCATCATGGGAGAGGTTGCAAAGATGCAAGGGTTGATGAAATACGCCAAGAAATCCTTGTTTATTAACTACTACATTTCGACCAAAAATCCGACGGCCGTATTGTCGGATTTTCGACACTTCCCTATCGCATGTACGACACTATGATTTTTTTTAAGCGTCGGTGGATTTTCGTCGGTTATCCGACATCTTTCCAATCCGTCGGTTAAGCGACAGTTCATTTTACCATCAGTTAAATCTAAATCGTCGGTTATCTGACATCTAATTCATAATAAACTTTAAACGTAAGCGTCGGTTAAGCGACAGAATGGCTGTCGAAGAAAGCGATGATATTGAATTTTTCTAAGAAAAAATCATCTACAGGCCGTCGTGTAACTGATGGCTATAAAACGTAAGCGTTGGTTAAGCAACAGAATAGTCGTCGGTTAAGCGACGGCATTGAATTTTTTTTTTTAAATCAGCCACAGGCGACGGCTATAACTGTTTTTTTTTTTTTTAAATGCCAGATTTTATGTAATATCAGTATATTCAGTATAGAAATACAGCTACAAATGCAGTAATATCAGTATATTCAAAGAAGATTATATGTTAAGTAAATCCATTTACCTTTATGTAGAAAGAACCAAGCACATGACCTGTATAACTTTTCAGATGACCCTTATCTGGTTTTAGAGCATACAAAAACTATAAGAGACATACATTAGTTAACACAAACGAAAAGGGATTGTAAGAAGAGATAGAAATAAAAATAAGATTCATGCTGAAGCAAAACTATAAGAGAATCCTACATCATACCTTGCACATGTAGAAACCATCTCCTCTTTTGTAAAACTGTCTTCCTGTGTACCTATATCGTGCAAGTATAAACAATCTGGATTGTTGCATGGCTGAAAACAGAGAGAGCATTAAGCATATAAAACAAATTATCTAAGTTATGAATCGTTATAGATAAGTACAAAACAAGATTGATGGTCAAAATTATAACTCTCACAAAGTAAGAAAATTAAACCAAACAAATTTCCTATAGGAAACATGATGCAGCAACATGCACACTGTATCTTCCAGAAAATTTCAATAATGAAATACATCAACTGCACTTACCATATTTTTCAGCCATGCATGGCAGTACTTAGTTGTGCCAAAACAGGCTCTGCAAACATCATATTCAAGGAAAGTATAATATTAAAGTCCAAACAGATGCAAAAATCTTACAAAAAATACATACCACTTGAGCATCATGGAAAGTATTTGCAAACATACCGCAATGGTCTACCATCCAACACGAATCCATTTACAACCTGAATACAATGAATAGCTTCTTCCTCTTTCACACAGGTAATATATCTGATACATAAAACATAAGAAGAATCAAAAGGATAAAAGATAGGCTTAGAATGTTTTCTGCTTTGTTTAACTTGAATTTTATGCATTCCAGCTCAAGCTGTCTAATTCATGAGAAATAATGATCATGTTCTAAGAATTGTTTTAAACTATATTTGAAAAAAATATAAACTATCATAAAGCCATCTCTGTGTTTTGAGATATCTTAAATTTGCTACTAAAAAGTTAACCTACTTGAGATGAGAGACTAGACAATAAAGGATGAGAATCAAGACAATACAGGAAGCCATTTAGCACTTACACACTTGTAGTTGGATTACTGGTGGATTGCTGACTACTAGCATTGGAACGAGAAATCGATACCTTCAGAACCTTCCCATACCATCCAAAGTACTCCCGCTGTTCAAGGACCTAGAAAAAGGCAATGCATTTAGTTAAGTTTTCACCCATCTCAGAAGATATTAGGAAATATATAAAGCACTTACATGGTTGAACAGAAAACTGAGTGTGAGTATGGTCATATCACAAGATATTCAATGGCATAAATAATAGTCTCAAGTTTCCCATAACTTACATGCGTTGTGTATGCCACAAAACTTGGAAAAGGAACTACTCGTTTTACCATTTTTTAATGTAAATGATCCTAAATCCTTTTCTTTGTTAATGCAGAATTACTTGTATACCTCTTCGTCTGCTAAACTTGCACGTATTCCGACTATGTACACGAGGTTCCGCTGAATGACTCGCACATTACTGAGATGTTTGCGCATCTCAGATGTCCTTGCTTTTGACTTTTGGTACTTTTGCCTCTTCTCAGAATTTTTATCTTTCAGCCTGTCCAATCAAAAAGTGAAAGACATTAAGCAAATGAGGATATCAGGATTTTACCATAAGTGAAATAAGATAATCTAAAATCTGCTGCAACTATGAACTACCTTTAATATAGTTCAATTGCAAATTTGGTCAACTAAATTGAATACTTCCGATGTATGGCATACTTGTTACAGGGTCTAACATGTAGGATATAAATGTGCTAAATAGGAAACTAGCTAAATAATTTGTGATGAAGAATTTGGGTGTTGCAAAGCAAATCTTTGGTATGAGAATAACAAGAGATAGGAAAAATTGCAAATTGACATTGTTTGAAGGTGATTACATAGAAAAGGTGTTGGAGATGTTTAGAATGCATAATGCAAAACCAGTTAGTACACCTTTGGCCAGCCATTTCAAACTAATAAGGAGATGTGTCCCAAGTCACAAGAAGAGATAGAATACATGTCCAAGGTTCCATATTCATCAACAGTTGGCAGCTTTATGTATGTCATGGTGTGAACAAGACTAGATATTGCACATGTAGTGGGAGTTGTGATCAGGTATATGAACAATCCTAGTAAAGAGCATTGGAAAGCGGTACAATGGATTCTCAAGTATTTGAGAGGTACCACTTCTCACACATTATGTTTGTAGGTTCGGACATTATTCTACATGGATATGTTGATGCAGATATGGAATGTGATAAAGGAAACATGAGTAGCACCACATGGTATTTTTTTACTGTAGGTGGAACAATAGTAAGTTGGATTTCAAAATGGCAAAAGGTTGTTTCACTTTCAACAATCGAAGCAGAGTATGTTGCTACTACAGAAGCTAGTAAAGAGATGAATTGGTTGCAGAGGTTCATGGAGGAATTGGGTTAGAAGCAAGAGAATAGAAGGTTGTATAGTGATAGCCATAGTGTAATTCATATTTAAAAGAACTCAAATTTTCATTCAAATACTAAACATATATATCTCAAGTACAATTTCATAAGATCTATTCTAGAAGATGAACTATTAAATATGGAAAAGATACATACTAGCTAGAATCCTGCAGACATGTTGACAAAGGTAGTTACCAGAGAGAAACTAAGGTCTTGCTCGATTTCAGTTGGCCTTCAAGCATGAAGGTAAAGAAGAGAAATTTCCCAAGTCCAAGGTTCAGAGCATAGTCCAATAAGTGTAGCAGCGGTGGAGTTCTTGTGATTAGTCTCCAAGTGGGATATTATTGGTTGTGCATCTTGATCTTCCTGATTAAGAGATGTTATGTCAATAATGTTTGGATCCAAGCACCTTATGATGGGGTGTGTGGGGGGGGTATTATCCCCCCCCCCCCTTGGCGAGAGTTCAGGGGCAACGCTCCTGTAGCAAAAAATTTAGGAAAAAATGCCTTGTAAAATGTTGTAATTTTAGAGTAATAAATTTGTCAATAATGGGTGATTTACGTGCCCATGGTTTTTGGAAGCCTATGGTATTTTCCCATGGTATTCCATTTATAAAAGGAATTATAATATGGATGTGTATTGTATTGTAGCATTGTAAAAACAATCTCTGTGATTATGAGAGAGAGAGAGACCGTGAGAGAGTGAATAGGAAGTGCAGTGGGGTTGTTGCAAGTTGTATCCCTTCATTTTGCTTAGTGATATAATCATAAAGTACTAGCAATTTATGTGTGGACGTAGACCATCTTGGGTGAACTACATTATTTCTATGTTTCTCTTTTAATGTGTTGTAATATTTGCATCTTGTTTATTGTTTATCGTTATTGCTTTGCAATCCTGTTTTTCTAATATCTTCTTATATTTATCGCTAAATGTACTTCAGATGCATAATGCTAGCACATGTTACTTTTGAGTGATCTATGTCACTTTTAGTAGGTTGTTTTGTTTCACCCTCTATTTTCAAAGAACATAATCAATGAAAAGCATGGGTAAATGAGTTTATTGTTATATTTTAATTGAAAAATAAACTCTTTAATAAAAAATAATTTTTAATTGAAAATTAAATTATTTAATAAAAATATTATTATTGAAGGATTTTTTTAAATAAAACTTCAGTGTTGAAGGGTTGTTTTTAACTAAAACATTGTGTCATTGGTAAGATAAAATTTATAAACGTAAAAAAAAAAAAAATTAGAAGAGTGGAGATCAAATGAAATTTTACCCATGTTTGTGGCCACCTCTCCTCACAACTCCTTGTACAACTTAACTAACTCTAGGTTAACAAACCCACTTAACTAAATCTAGTTTAACAAACCTGAGTAAGATGAGGCAATATAAAACTAACCCTTGGTAAACAAACTCGATCAAGGAAAGGGTCCAAGTCAAACCGCCGGAAGTATGTAGTCCTCTAAACCATTCATCCAACCCTTTCTTTGTCATAAATAATCCACATCCACATTCCTTCCATTTTCGCTGTAATTCGATCTCCGCTTCCCTAAGTCGTTGGATCGAATGCCCTCCCTAAATCTGTAAAAGCATCAATAAATTCCTTATGAGGTATTTATATCCACCTTTGTCTATGAATTACACAACAACCCAAATTTTTTCACTGTAATTTCTACCCTATATTGGCCCCAATTGAGTTTCAAGACCATCTATAGCGCTTTTGGCTTCTTCGATCTAGCCATAACAATATCTGGTGTGCATGAGTAACGATTGCTGGATTTTTTTTCGTAGAGAGGGTATTAAATGGATCTCTTAGTTTTGATCGATCACAATAATATGAGATTATAGGATTTAGAACCGGGTCATCCATTGTCCCTAAGGAGAAATGCCATCAATGGGAAGCAAGACCTATCCCAGGTTAGTGTTTTCCAAATAAGTACTATTGTTTTGACTTTTCAGAGGCTCGTCAATACCCTTATAATTACTAAGGATACTCTAGAGATAAGGGAGCTATTGTAAGTTATCTTGTATTTAATCTTGAAAAGAAGGATATAATTTGTGAAAACTAGCTTCCTGCATTAACAAACTATTGCATAAAATTTTGGGGTTGTCTGATCCATTGAAAATGTTATAGAGGTCAATTGAGTTTTACAAGAGTGTATTTTTATTTCTATTTTGTTTAGTTAAATTATGGAATGGTTTTTTATGATTAAGTTCCATTAATAGATAAAAATGTCGGAATTAATTATGCATTTTGATTCAATTTTTTAATGTAAAATCTCCTAGCATGCATTGGCTTGCATGTTGTGTTAACGATGCCGCGAACCCAACAAATGTGGGATTTCAATTGGATCGACATTGTTAAGTTTCTTATTTGATTTCATGGAGTTGTTACTTGGGCTAGGAAAACATGCAATTGATCTGTTGGATTTTGTAACGTACCATTGTGTGTGTTAAATTGACATATTCTTATTTGAGCTTTTGCATGGATTTGATGGAGTAAGGTATTGACTATCGATTACCAAGAAGACTCATAAAATGACTAGGAAACATTCTTGCGAGGTGTCTGAGGCCTTTGTTCCATGTTCCCAGATCCATTACTCTGTTGTCGCTTTCACATTTTAGTACATTTGCATGTGTTGATTCCATGGCCTATGGGATAATGCAAAGTCACAATTAGCTGAAAGAGACCACTACATTATCTTTAAATGATGCGATATTTAACATCACTATCATATTTGTGTAATATATTACATGGGGGGGGGGGTGGGTTGGTTTCTGCCAAATATATGACAACACATTCTTTACACCTAAATCTAGAAAATTGTTCCTTCATCAGATTCCCTACTCGGGCAAAGCCCAAATCTAATTTTTCCTAATAGCCTGATGGAATTCTTTAACCAACACTATGAAACATTTCCCCAAGTTGTGTTTTTCATACGTACTTACCTTAATCCAAATTTATGTCCAGTGTTACTTTTTCCTCAATCACTTTCATTTTTTCTTCTATCATCCTCGTGTGCACAACATGGTTGTAACAACTCCTTGGTTGCTTATAGATTGTTTCGATTCTTTTCTTTCCCTAATTAGGATCAAACCTTTCATTTCCCCTTATTTCTTGGGGGAGGATGTTTGCATATTTATTTTTTATTGTATCTAAAAATGGGTTCTCAAGTAGCATTTTCTCTTGACCACTCTCTTTGGGCCTTCATTGGTCATTTCCTTTTGGATTTTCTTATAGAATTTGTACGTTTTCATTCCTTGCAATCCTACATCGTTTTAATATTCCTAGGGTAAAGTTTTGTTTCCTTATCCTATGTCACATAACCTATCTGTTGCTTTTAATGGTCTACTTACCATCCAAGCTTTTACTTAAATTACCTTGCATTCTCTATACATATTCCATACTAATAATAACATGCAAACACATGATTTTACTCCTTCCTTATAACATCATAAGTTATGTATCCTAACTTATAATTGTCTCTGGGATAAAAATTAAAAGTAGCCTATAGTTGTTACTTTATCATCTGTTTCATATTAATAAATATACTTTTTTTTTTCATCGTATACCTCTTTTGATATCCTTTCCTATAGGAGTTCTAATAATTTCCAATTTATGCGCACAAATTCCTAGAAATACAGTTTAAAATGATCAAAGGGTCCCCCTTGATCACTATCCTACCTGTTTTGAGAATAAATGTAGATGACCAATCCATATGTCAAAGCAATGTTGAACAAATTGTAGACATTGGATTTCATTATTATCCCTCCTTCTAGGTTCCCCCAGATTACCTTTAGGAACCCCACCAAACTTAAGGTTTTACATCCTATTGGGGTTAAAGTTACAATTAAGAAATGGGCTTCTGAAATTTTCTCAGAGATCTTTTCATCTATTTTTAATTCACTGAGCACTTCTTATGATTAAGCATGTATGGAAGCCATCAATTTGGCCATTTTTGTAATAAGTTTCTGTCACAAACCAAAATGAATATGCTCTACTATGTTATCTAGAGAGGATAGGATTAGAACTGGACATTACTGGACTAGGTAAATAAAGTGGAGTACTTTTATTCTTGGTTTAAAGTTTTCTTGTTTTTCAACTTGTCATACGTTATGCACTTTATTTTCATGTCTCTACAAAACTCAAATTTGGATTACTATTTGTTTGTTTTGAGTTACTTGTTCTTAGGTATAGTTTTAAAATTTGTTGTATACAGTTTACAATTTTTGTGTACTCCATATCTTCCACAAGTGATTTGAAGTTTCCTTTCAAATAACTTTGTGATGAACTTATGATTTACAAGCATAATACTAGGCAACACATTGGAGAGTTGGGAAAATACACATGCAAAAATCAAAGCAGCCAGTGAAACTGATCTACATACAGAAGTCAGTGTGAGTTTTATGTTTGTTACAAGTTTCTATCACTACCAAATGTAGATAATGGGATTCAAGTCAGCCTTTTCGGTTTCATTGGTTATAACTTTATATTTTCAGTAGCTCTATTAATCCTAGATTTATGTTCAAGATTCTACCATATTTTCTAAACAAAACACTATGATTTTTTTCTCAATTGCTCTTTAATATGATTTTTATTTCTCATAGTGGCGCCCCTTCTTTATCTTTCTTATTATATTTGTGCTTTCTCTTTGTTCTGAAAAATGCAATTCATAGTATGGAATCCTATTTGTTTTTGGTATTTTATAAAGTTTTCCCAATTTTTGTAAATAATGATTGTTTGAAATCCTATCCATTTAAAAAAAAATTTGTAGTTTATTTTTGGTATAATTTTTTGTTCTAGGGTTATTTTTTGTCAGTCTCAACTTAGATTTTTCATCTTATTTTATCTTAACAAATAACAATTACAATGTGGTTGCTTCAATGTATGTTATTTTTTTTGAACTTTTGGCACCAACTCTTTATAATCCATCTTACTTTATAATAATGAAAAATCTATTAGTGTTTGACCAAAAATGGATATTCTTGAACTTTAAAACTTTAATACACAATTACAGTGCAGATAGATCTCATCAATAATCCAAAGACATAAATAAATCAAACCATAGAACACAGGATATACCCTGGGAAAACCCTCCACTGATTTGGAGGATTAAAAACCCAACAAACAATCTTAGAGTATGTTTGATAATCAATAGAGAATGATTACAACATAAAAGCAAAATGCTTTTTTTGAGAGAACAAGAGCGTAGAGATCAAATGGAACAATGTACTAGTCTTTCCAAGTGCATAGCAATTTAATAATAAGTTAGAACCCACTCATATAATGCATGTGGTGAATGGTTGCATGCTTCAGTACCTTGTTAACAATGTGAACATTGTTACATCTTCAACCATGCGCACCCGCATATTTGGTTCCAAGTTGTCATTTCATAATTATCTCCCACATTGAAGATATGCACCCTCCCTAAATTCACTGAGTTTAATTGCCTCTAACTGAGTTGTTGACTGAATGAAATGAAGTGAGCTGAATGGAATTGCATGTAACTGAATGGAACTGAATGTAACTGAACATAGTTGAATGTAACTAAATAGAACTGAATGTAACTAGTGTTTCTCCATCAGTTCCATCTTCAACAACCACTTGCATAAATTAAGGAGTTGATTCCTAATTTACTGAACTTGTTTTATCACAACTAAGACTCAAGTGATGTCTTATTAATTCGAGTTCACTTGGATGCATACATAGTAAATTCGAATTCTCTCTCTATCTCTGTGCTCATATTAATTTTCTCTGCATGTACCATATGTGTTTTCATTAATTCTATATCATATCACAATCATACGAATTGTTCTACACCTATGATCATATGTATTACCCCAGTTCATATAGTCACATACTAAATTAAATCACTCTAGGGGTAGCTAATCCCTAAAGGATACGTGTAGCACTTGTTGACCATGATTAGCCATACATCACATAGTATATCCTCGAGACTTAATAAAAGTACATAATTCATGTGAACTTAATACAACATAAGTTCCAGACTTGATACAACACAAGTTCTAGACTTGACACAACACAAATCTCAAACCTTAACATAAGGTTGTGGTATTAACCATAAGATCCTAGTACAAGCATCTCTCCCAAATAGGACTTGATCAAGGTCCTAACTTGATACAACACAAGCTCTTTAACTTAACACAATAAGTTAGTGAACTTAATACAACATAAGTTTCAGACTTGACACAACAAGTCTCATGGAGAGAATATGAACTTAATATAACATAAGTTCCAAAATTGACAAAACAAGCCTCATGGAGGATGATTCTCTATGGTGTACATCTAACACTCCCTCTCAGCAAGGGAGACACTTTCTTTCATACCAAGAATTTCTTTCCACACCAAGCTTATCTCGGAAATATCAGAAGTTTGTCACAGATAAAGGCATGTCACAATTTGCAATTTTCTCATTAGTATCCATGTACTGGAATTCATTTTACATGACCATGACTTTAATGAATTAAAAATTCATCTCAAATGTGTTTTTATCATAACAAACATATAAGGTCTTCCATAAATCTTGATTATTAATACCTAATGATTGTAGGCTAAAGTATTTCACCCTAGTAGGTATCTTCCCAAGCTACACTACTCCTAAATATGTGGTACTATCCGCAAAACACATTTTTCTTATATTGTACTCTTTGACATGCATCTTGCTTCTGTAGCAGTAGCCGCAATACACTTATCTTTTGTAGTACTAGCCGCAAATCACAACGCTTATCCCGGGATAAAAAAAATAGTTGGATAGCACAATCATATAATAGGTCTTCCATGTAATAAGGAGCCTATTATAATGGACCTCAATAGGTACTCAACCATATGCTTAATAGCAAGCATAAAATACAACAGATCTGCTCAAAGACTAACTAGCTACTTACACATAGTAGCATCGTCTAGATCCAATCCAAAATAGAGTTTCTTTAAACTAGAAACCATGGATTTTAAATCCATCATATACAACATTATACAACAAATGTGTAAAATCATGCAGAAAGAAAGTCTTATCTTTTCTTTTACTCTTCAACATTTGTTGACTTGTTGAATCTTCTACTATCTTGTGAATTTCTCTGTGATATTTCCATTCTCTGTGGCATTCTTTAATGCCTAGTCACTTCCTCAATGATTATTCTCTTTATAATGCAACACCCCAATTACCTCTCCAAGAAGTTTAATTGTTCTCTAACAGTCCATACTATAAATATTCTTGAGTATCAATAGTCTATGAGACTTTGACCATGTCTCTGCGCATGTGGATTCTCTCCATAAGGTATCACAACCCCTGGCTTCCTGAGTCATGTACCGTGACTAATTGGTGGGGACTTTATTTTTTGTCGCCTATGAAGACACATCACTACTCCCTCTTCAACTAGAGGAGTATTTATGTACCATACCAAGCTTGTCCCAGATAGAGGCTTAGTAAGAATCTTGGCAACGATGCTCATATGTGGATATGTATCATGTCTTAGATATAACTGACTAGAAACCTCATAATATTTACTTCTTTCCAACATGCTCTATTTATAGTAACACATGCGATCTTTCCTCGATCACTATACTAGTCATATTTCATATATCTTTGAAACTCTATTTCATTGACCAAGACATATATGAGTCCACATACACTTGTACCATAGGTACTACAACACATGCTATGTAAAAACTGTAAAGCACAAAATTGATCCTGGGACCTGTAACTAACCAGGTTCATCTGAAACTAACTTTTTAGATATTCCAAATATGATCTAAAATTCATATTTCTATTCATGTAGATGACCATGGAATTTTAATCCATCATCCTGAAACTCTTCAAGATATCTGATGCACATTTTCCTTAACTAAGAAAAACCTTATCTAGTGACTACCACACCTCTAATCATCATAACAAGATTTCTTGAATACTGTTATAAGCTTCCTTCTAAATTATGAGCATCATGTAAGTATCCCTTTTACATGAGGCACATCAACCAGTTACATTGGTTCTTCAGAATAAAGTGAGACTAGAAACTCCCTCTCACCATGTAAATATGAGAATCGTAATATGGGTTCTCCATCATGGATACTTATTCTCATCTATATCTGAATCTCTTCTTTGTCACATGAATGTAAATAAGATAGAATATCTTTAGGAGTCTTCACATCTATCAGAATAGAATCAAGCCATATATTTTTTCTGCTTCCCAAGAGGTATAGGAACCCCTTGAACTGTTCTCTTTCAGGTTCGGCCATTGAAATGACTCCACATTCATGTCCTTCTTACAAGGAAAATTATTCTAATCGTTAGAACCATTTCATACTCATGAAATACTCTTAATATACTGATAATGATTTACATAGTTATGTACAGATATTGACCAACTGGTTTATCATAACCCATTCTAATCTTATGTACTGATATGCAGCCCTATATCAGTCCAAATTTTTTTTTTATGAAATAAATATACAACCCCATGTTCATATCTCATGAGATAAACATGTAGCCCTTTGTATGTTCAATCATGTAGCCATAAATCTCATGTCTTATGTAGGATTTTTTCATCCTTATATTAGTCCTATATGAGTATATATCAGTCATTCATAAGTCTTATATTAGTCCTATATCAACTCGCAAAATATGGACTCATGAGATTGATAACATGCCAATAAAGACAAAAAAAACAATATATATGCTAAATACAATTCCAAGTCTAGGATTACAGATTATAATAAAACAAAATCTGATTTTATAAAAGCATATGATAATCAAATAATTATGCAACCCAAAAAAATAATCATGTAACTCTATATTCATATATTTATGAACAATCATAACATTCATATCTCATGAATCAATCATGCAACCTTATATTCATATCTTTATGAACAATCAAGTAGTCCAACATTCATATCTTATGAAACAATCATGCATGCTCTATATTCATATCATATGAAACAATCATGCATCTCTATGTTCATATCTTATGAAACAATCATACATGCTTTATATTCATATGTTATGAAATCATGCAGCTATATGTTCATATCTTATGAAATAATCATGCATCATTTTATATTCCTATCTTATGAAACAATATTGCAACAATACATTAATGTCTTATGAATTTTGTTTATTTGCAAATCAAGGAAAGGAAATCAACATATATGCTCACCATTCCAAATCTCAGGAATACGAATCTCTATATGACTGTAATCAAAACATTCAAAAAAATAGATCTAAATAACACATAACAAAAATTCAAGTACTTCTCTTTTATTGGTTTGTGTTCTCCCTCTTGATCTCTTCTTCCTTGCGGAGATTATTGGAGTCCCTTGGTCTTGATCTCTTTATAAATTTGAGTGCATGCAGGAGGAAGCAAATCTCTACATGGAGAAATTGGAACCCATGCAACATGGAGTGAATGCTTTTCTTCTTCAGGAAAACTTCTTTCAATGATCACCATCCTCTTCTTCGAATGAGTTCTAAACTCTATTAGGATCTTATTACACACAAGATCCATTTAATAATGATAATATCCAACCACAAATATCGAGGTTGTTCCATTAATTCGTCCACTTTGGGAAAACGACCATAACACAAATTCTAAGAATTTCATCTTCAAATACCCGATTGTATCTCTCAAATAGTTGTAAAGTTTTGAAATCCGTTTAGAATTAAGCTAAATCATCCCATTTGGGAAGTGAATTTTCAACTGTTTTGTTTGATTCCACACGGATTGATCAGAAGGTCTCCACAAAATTTGTCTCTTGAAAAGTGATGAAAATGGTGCATATTGACTTGCTCTTGAATTCACCTTGCATTCGATAGAGGCCCCTCACTCACTGACATCACGTAGGCATATAGATCATGCTCCTTAAGAATGCTTAACACCCTCTCCTTCCACGTGTTGAAGTTGGAAGCACCTTCAAGTTGGTCTTTCGATTGAACAAAGATCGATGCCATGGATCCAAGATCTTTGCTCAATACTTCAAGATCTGTGTAGGCTTTAGTTGCTTGCGCAAACTAAGCTCTTGCACACCCTTGCTCTGATACCATGTTATGGTTTGAGCAAAAATGAAGATTATTCAACTTTAAAAATTTAATCCACAATTATAGTGCAGATAGATATCATCAATAATCCAAAGACATAAATAAATCAAACCATATAAGAACACATGATATACCTTAGGAAAACCCTCCACTGATTCAGAGGATAAAAAACCCAGCAAACAATCTTAGAGTATGATTGACAATCGGTAGAGAATGATTACAACAAAATAAAATATTGTTTTTTCCGAGAGAACAAGAGAATAGATATCAAATAGAACACTATACTAGTCTTGTCAAGTGCATAGCACTTTAATAACAAGCTAGAACCCACTCATACAATGCATGTAGTGAATGGTTCCATGCTTCAATACCTTGTTAACACTATGAATACGGTTACATCTTCAACCATGCACACCCACATACTTGATGCCAAGTTGGCATTTCATAATTATCTCCCACACTGAAGATATGTGCCCTCTATTGATTCGTCGAGTTTAACTACCTCTAACTGAGTTGTTAACTGAATGAACTGGATGGAGTTGCATGTAACTGAATGGAATTGCATGTAACTGAATGGAACTAAATGTAACTGAACATAACTGAATGTAACTAAACATCATTGAATGTAACTAGTGCGTCTCCATCAATGTCATCTTCAACAACCACTTGCATAAATTAAGGAGTTGATACCTTAATTAATTGAACTTGTTTGATCACAACTAAGACTCAAATGATGTCTTATTAATTTGAGTTCACTTAGAGGCATACATGGGTGATTTGAATTCTCTCTCTATCTCCATGCTCATATTAATTTTATCTGCATGGTCCATATGTGTTTTCATTAATTATATATCATATCATACTCATAAGAATTGTTTTGAACCTATGATCATATGTATTACCCCAGGTCATATAGTCACATGCTAAAGTAAATCACTCTAGGAGTAGCTACTCCCTAAAGGAGACGTGTATCACCTGTTGACCATGATTAGCCATACATCACATAGTATATCATCAAGACTTAATACAACATAATTCATGTGAAATTAATACAACATAAGTTTCAGACTTGATACAACACAAGTATCAGAACTTAACATAAGGTTATGATCTTAATAATAAGATCCTATTACAAGCATCTCTCCTGAACAAGACTTGATCAAGGTCCTAGCTTGATACAACACAAGCTCTTTAACTTAACACAATAAGTTAGTGAACTTAATACAACACAAGTTTTGGACTTGACACAACAAGTCTCATCGAGAGGATCTGAACTTAATACAACATAAGTTCCGGACTTGACACAACAAGTCTCATGGAGGATTACTCCCGATGTTGTACATCTAACACATTCAAATTCTAATTAATAAGTTGGTTGAATCTTAGCATAAATGACATTGGTTAGTAGCCCATAAATGGCTTCCCATAAGACCATTTTTACTCCTCCCAAGTAGGCCCATAAGCATTCAAATTTAGCTTAATTAAACAGTCATATTGTCTCCATAAGACCATTTTTACTCCTCCCAAGTAGACCCATAAGCATTCAAATTTAGCTTAATTAAACAGCCATATTGAGACATCTTGATATGCATTGAATTGATTTACAATGAAATGTATCATACACTTTAGACAACATTTGAGTTTTAATCCCACGGTCATTTGAGTTCAATGCAAACAATTTACAATCATGTTATGCTCACTTTTTTTTTTGTCTTGTTACAACATTATCTATTCTATATGGATACACATAGTTTGCAGTTGAAAAGGGCATGCGATTAATAGACATCTTATGTTTTGTTGCAGTTCGTGTTTGTATGCCTATAGATCCTCATGATTGTGATAGATTTGACCCTACAAGCATGCCCACACTTTCTCAAGTAAGGTTCTTACCCGATTATATAAATTAAAAATGGTTAAAATCAAATAAATGATTTCTTCGATTTTATCTTTTAATACATGTATGGCCTATTTTAGTTTGAACATCCCTCTTTACCATATTGGAAATTAACTTCTATGTCATGTGGATGTTGTCCTTACGTGTCTATGTAGGATTGCAATTCCTACTTTCAACATTGGAAATTACTATCCCATGTGAATGTTGTACTTATGTTTGAAATGTGACTCTCACTTACATATTATATGTGTAGCGCCACTACCAAGGGATAGTGTATTCATTCTCCTCTACTTGCCACATTATTATAGGCTTGAGATAAAAAGGTGAGCAAATATAAAAGTCACGAGGGACTTGCTTTTGAAAGCACAATACCACATATTTTATAAATTCTTGATTTGTGTATGCACTTGAAAAGGGAATATATATTGGCAGGTCCTTTTATATATGAAGGCCTCTTTTAAACAAATGATACCTTAATTGGAACGAATTTTTGAGTTAGTCTAGGACTTCATAAATAATGAGAGAGAAGGATATGAAGCAGAACAGTAACAAAATATTTGGTATAATGGAAAGATTTTTCAAGTCAAAGTGTAGTAACAACAAAGACATGAGAAAATTTAGCGAGTTTATCCACTACCACAAATATGCAACCCTTTCCAAATACTTTGGGCAAACCAAAGATGAAGTCCATGGAAATGCTCTCCCATTTTTGTCCTAGAATAGGAAAGGGATGTAAGAGACCAATTGGATGAGCATGCTTCACAAAATCCTTCAACCCTTTCCATGCAAATATTTCCCTCAACATTCAGTATGTTTTGAAGAAACTGAGGTGACCTACTATAGAAGAATCACGAGTTTTCTTTAAAATTCCCCCCTTCAAACTCGAATTAGGGACCAACTAGATTCTACCTTTGTAGTAGATTATTCCTTCCAACACCTTATACCTATCATCATGGTTAGTTCCATCAAAAAGTTCACAAGAAAAATTTTCCTTGGCATACTCTACTTCTAATGTGGCTTTCCAATTTTCTGCTACATCTATTAGAGAAATAGAAGGTCTTCTAGATAAGGCATCAACTACCACATTATTTTTTTCCCTTCACATATTCAATATCAATGTCAAATGCTTGAATCTTACTCACACACTTTTGTTGCCTTTCATTTAAATCCTATTGAGTGAGGAAGTACCTTAAACTATTATGGTCAGTTTTGACCACAAATTTGTTTCCCACCAAGTATTGTCTAACCTTGATCAAAGTGTGCATGATGGCTAGCATTTCTTTATCATAAATGGATTAAAGCTTTTCATGTGGCTATAGCTTCCTACTTTCAAAAGCTATTGGGCGTTGCCTTTGTTTTAGGACTGCTCCAATGCCTTCTCTTGATGCGTCACATTCCAAGACAAATGGTTTAGAAAAATCATGCAAGGCTTGAGTAGGACAATTGCTTATTACCTCCTTCATTCTTTGGAAATATTTTTCATCCCCTTCCTGCCATTGGAAAGCATCTTTCTTTGTCAAATCAGTAAGAGGTGAAGTGAGTTGGGAGAACCCCTTCACAAACTTTCTATAGTAGGTGCAAATTCCAATGAATCCTCTTAATTCAGTGAGACTTTTGGGAGGAGTCCAATCTAAAATGGCTCTTATTTTCTCCATATCCACCTTCAAACCATCTTGACCAATGACGTGTCCAAGATACAAGAGCTCTGTCAAACCAAACTCACATTTTGACATCTTAGAAAACAAAGGTTTATTATGCAGAATTTTTAATACCTCTTCTAGATGATGGAAATGTTCCTTCCAAGTTTTACTGTAAATAAGAATGTCATAAAAGAAAAATAGTACAAACTTAAGAAGTTTCCTGTGGAATATGTTGTTCATGCATGATTGGAATGTGGCAGGTGCATTTGTCAACCCAAAAGGCATGGAAACAAACTCAAAGTGACCATAGGCATCTCAAAGCAGTCTTTGGTATGTCCTCTTCTCTCATTCAAATTTGATGATAACCAGATATAAGGTCAATATTTGAGAATAAATTGGCTCCATGGACCTCATCAATCCTTGGGATGGTGTATCTATTCTTTACATTCTTCTTATTTAATGCTCTAAAATCAAGGCACATTCTCAAGGTTCCATCTTTCTTTGTTACCATAACAACTAAAGAAGCAAATGGGCTAGAACTAGGACTTATGAGACCCAAATCCAAAAGTTCTTTAATGGACTCTTCAATCTCATCTTTAATCCTTTTGGGGTGTCTATAGGGCTAAATTTTGATAGGTTGTGTTCCTATCTCTAACTCAATGATATGTTCCAGTCCTCTATTTGATGGTCTTCTAGGGGAAAGGTCTCCAAAAACCTCCTCATACTTACTCAATAACTGCTCTATCTCCTTGGGATGCTTGGAAATATTCAAGTGAGGTTTAGGATATGTAATTATACATTCAACAACCCATTCTATGTATCCATGCCTCAATATAGACCTCATGTTGTGAGAGGACATCGCTTGATTTGGGTAAGTGTGCATTCCCCTCAACAAGATGGGTTTCCCTTCCAAATTTTTGAACCTTATTTCACGGACTTGATAATTCACTGTATTCTCCCCTAAAGAATACAACCATTGTACTCCCAAAACCACATTTGTATCAGCCACATTTACTACATAAAAATTGTCAGTGATAGTATGGTTTCCTAGAGTAACTTGAAGCTTTGGAATCCATTTAGTGCAGTCCATAGAATTGTTAAACCATTATATGTTTCAACTTGTAACTCTCTCCTCTCCTCTCCACAACTTCATTGAATCCATCCACTAGAATCATGACCTTTTGGCCTTGTATGTTTCCCTTGAGCCTCAAGGTGTGGAATATAGGTACAAATGAGAGGGATTCAATGTTTCCTGTATTAGGAGTGGATTGTTCTTCTTCTATTGTTTCATACCCTTTCTCTTGGGCTACAATTTGTGCTTCTTCCTCCTTCTCCTCCTCTTCATCATCTTCATAAAAAATTCAATGTAGTGTGCCTTCCCCTTGGCACATCTATGTCCTGGAACCCAAGGTTGTTGTCGTGTAAAACATAGCTTCTTTCTTCTAAGTTCTTCTTTGCTTGGTCCTCCTTTATTTTCTTTGGTAGAGGAGTCCCTTTTCCATGGTTCCTTACCTTCCTTGAACTTGGAAGGGAAATTTGGCTTGGGAGGATATTTGGTTCATGGCAAGATATTTTGCAAATCCCTTGTCAAATACATGGCATCCTTCAATGTGGATGGATTGTGGGATTTCACAAGCCCTCTCAAAGGTTCCATTAATCCTTCATTAAACAATAAAACCAACCTAGCCATAGATACATCAGAAACTATTACTCAAATCTTTTCAAATTCTAACATATATGATTCTGGAGTTCCTACTTGCTTCAATTGCGCTAGTTATTTGAAAGGAAGTTCAGGGTCTTTCCTCTCAAATCTCTCCATCAATGCATTGGAGAAACCCTCATAAGATAAAATATGATCATGTCCCAAGGTTCTAAGAACATGGAACCACCAATCACTAGCTTCCCCTTCAAGATGTCGAATGTCCATTTTCAATGCATCTTCTTCAACCATAGGATTTAATTGAAAATATACACTTAATTTTTGCAACCACGCACTAGTAGACATTTGTGAGGAACCATCAAATGAAGGAATAGTTACTTTTCCCATGGTGTATTTTAACTCATGATTAATTGGAGGTGCAATACTCCGATTTCCTCCTTGCTTGAACTGAAGATAAGCTCTAATGAACTAATCAAAAGGTAGGACTTTCCTACATTCATCACTTAATTGCTGCCAATCATTTGCTGCTTCTATAACATCATAGGTGGTGTAATGACCTTCTTTGGACTCTAAAAACTTAGTTATTTCAGGTCAATTTTGATTTTTGAACTCATGGGGTCTGTGATGAGGTCCAGTCTTCGAAAAAATGGCTTCACCATGGGTCTTCCTCTCATCATGGGGCATACTACTACTACTCCCAGGTGCTGACTTGCTCCCAAGTTGGCTAGCCAACAATTCGAATCCTTGCATAAAATGTTTGGTTATGCCTTCAAAAGCTGATTTAATGAATGTCTTAATGTCCTCATTGTTTTCTTTGTCATACATATCTCCCAGTTCTAGTTTTACCTTAATCTTCTTGTAAAACGAACTAACTTCTCCACTTCCTTCCTTTTCACTATTAAGGTCGACAACCTCAGTTTTAAGGGAGGGAGGTCAGAACCGAAAAACATGAATAAAGAGTTCTATCAGGTGCCAAGATCATTCTTTGATACCACTTGTAATGTCCCAATTCAAAAATTCCCAACTAAGATAGGATTTTGGACAAAATGTCTTGACTAGTTTTGACTCTAAGGGATTCAAATGGCTCAAGAGGGTCTCGAATTTGGTAGGTACTGTTATGGG
Organism: Pseudotsuga menziesii; assembly: GCA_001517045.1. Taxonomy (NCBI): domain Eukaryota; kingdom Viridiplantae; phylum Streptophyta; class Pinopsida; order Pinales; family Pinaceae; genus Pseudotsuga; species Pseudotsuga menziesii. The sequence goes on along the minus strand of LPNX011066645.1, from coordinate 19,543 downwards.
GAGTGTTGGGAATATTCAATTGGCTCTATGATAGTTTTATGACAGGTCATAGACATCTGCAACTCGATTTTGGCATGATGGCAAAAAGGAAAAAATTACTAGCAATTTATGATGTAATTTCCACTAGGGTGTGGGAAGAAATGGCCTCCAACTTCTATGCAACCCTCCCAACTTTAAGAACGGAGTATGGGGACTGTAATTATACTTCATTTACTTTCATTTGGTGCGGTTAAGAGTTTTTTAACATAGGATTAAAGCTTCATATTCGAAGGCATAGTTTCAGTGATACTTGCTTAAGGGAAATGACACATAAAAGCTCAACTTTGACTCATAGATGGTGCATATAATGGTCCAGAACAGAGAAAGATGAATATATACCATTGGAATAATTTAAATAGCTCACTAAAATCACATAACATTGACCCAAGTCACAATACACATCAGATATACAATCTCCCTTGAAAGGGAAAATCATCACATGGAAACTAGTCACAATAAAGCTTGGAAATGTGGACATTTGCATATGTATTTCTTTTGATTTTGACTTACAAAGAAAATAAGAGGCATATTAGAGAGCCATGAATCATTCACCCATGCTTGGGAATCAACTGAACTCAACGGGGTGCAACCACCATTCACACAAGTGTGCCTTTATAGAAAAACATGGAAATATAGAAGTGGAAATTGAGAGAATGGGAGGAGAGATGGGTCACTGACAATATCAGCCTCCTATCTGCATAAAAACACTCCATGAAGCTCCCAATGAGAGGTCTGAATGGCCTCTCCCATGGCCAACTTGGATGAGAATATTACTCTCTTGAAATTGGCTCACTAGCAGGGTAAGTGTGCACTCACTGTGTAATGAATAAGCTAATGCTCTCCAAATGCCAAAGGCAAATTCACAAATGATCAAAAGCCATTTCCATTCCTCATGACATGTTTTTATAAACCTCCTAAGGTCCTCTAAGGTCAAATTCATTCACATAGGCTTCCTCCACCTCATCCTTGACTTTTAGTAAGATCTATGCCACTTGGCCTTCTCTTCAACCCTTCATCTTCCACCAAATTTGAATGGTTGCCACCTAACCCCACGTGCGCCCTCTTGGAGGCTATTTTTATTCCTGACATGTCAAGTTGTCATAGTTCTGCAATCAGGTCTAACTTGTCATATAATCTTCCTTCATTGTTGCCATAAAACACAGAGAATCTAGCTCCACATGGCACCTAGTTTCTTCCTAGACTCTTCCTCTTCTATGGGGAGCTACTTCTCCTCACCCATTCAAATCCTTGGGCTCATGATATGTAATTTGATGACTCTTCACCTTCCAAGAACATTCCATCACTCATAATTTCAAATTCGGGGTTAATTAATGACATGTGTAAGGAATAATCTAGCCACCTAAGGCCCCCATGGATCTCCAAATGTCCTTATGAAGCAATGCCACTTTATTTTCTCCATCTTTATTATTTGTATGACCCAAATTTAATGTGTACATGATAAACCAAGGTTCTCTTGGGTTCCATAGCTCCCTTATTGCAATATTAAATGCCTCCTCCCCAACCTAGGGAACTAGTAGGTAGGTGAAACATTGCCAACTAGTAGACCTATTGGAATGGGGACATGACAAGAATTCCAAATCCATGTACATCATCTTTTTACGTGTTATATGCCACATACAATATAGATGACCAAGGGTTAACTTAGATGACCAATTCTATAACCAGGTTTATCTTTATTGCCACTCCTCCCACAACTTCAACCTACTTCTTTATTGTGATTCAACAAATTTGTGGGTTGCCAAGGTTGCTAACCTCCTCCTTGTTTTGGATGTAGTAAAAAGTTCGCCATTTTGATTCCTTTTGCCAACAACACATGTTAACGATTTTGATTCCCTTTTGCCAACAATAGGATTTGGAGTTGTTAGAATTGGTCGTTATCGATTGATTTTCTTACTTTCATTCTTTGTACTCGGGGATTGATCGATTTGTAAAACATGTATGGTTTGAAATTACACGTTTCCTTGCGTAGTACATCTTCGTTTGAATTTTTCTTATTCGCAAACCATTCTGTAATTGCGAGCTCAGCATCCTCCAAGTCTTTTATCTTTTCCGCCACAACAACACCAAAATGTCATGCGTCATAGAACAACAGGTATGGGATTTTCTCCGTCTCTTCATAAAATATATTACCATGCCTGGAAGCACAGGTTCAAAAACCAGGGATTTGTTTTTATTGTTGAGGTTGCCTTCGAGAAAAAAATTTCAACTACTGTCAATGGAGTACACACAGAGAAAACGATACCTTGTTATAAACCACAACCCGATAATTCCACTATTATATTCAAAGAAACCATGCACTGCAACACCTTTGATTCGCTCTTGCAGTCCTGCAACAATATCCAATCACTTAAACAAGCTCATGCCCTCATTGTCACAACCGGGGTTTACCAAAACATAGTTTTCAACACCAAACTTGTTGACATGTATGGAATGTTAGGAAGTATGGAGACTGCACGCCAGATGTTTGACAAAATGTTTGAACGGAATATTTACCTATGGAATGTGATGATCAAAGGGTATGCGAAGAATGGGCATTTTGAGGAAGCCATTGATTTTTATTACCAAATGCAAGGGTTAGGCACACGGCCAGACAATTACACATTTCCTGCGGTGCTCAAGGCATGTGCTGGCCTGTCAGCTTTGCGAGAAGGCAAGGAGATTCATCATCATATAATTGCTACTGGGTTTGAGTCAGATGCTTTTGTGGGGATCGCCCTCATAAACATGTATTGTAAATGTGGGGAACTGGATATTGCTCGCAATGTGTTTGACAAAATATGTAAATCAAGTGTAGTATCATGGAATACGATGATACGTGGGTATGTACAGAGTATGGATTTTGATAAGGCTCTGAAGTTGTTTAATCAAATGCAGCTTGAAGGAATTACACCCACGTCGATCACCATAGTGAGCATATTCTCTGCATTTGCTCATTTGGGAGATTTGCAGCAGGGAAGGATAATACATGCCTATGTTCTTAAGATGGGATTTGAGTCGGATGTTTTTGTGGGAAACTCCATGATAGCCATGTATGCCAAGTGTGGGAATTTAGAAGTTTCACACCGATTGTTCTATAGTATGCCTATAAAAGATTTGATCTCATGGAATGTGATGATTGACGGCTATGTGCAGAATGGAAATGCCAATGAAGCTCGGGAACTCTTTAAACAGATGCAGCTGGCAAACGTGAAGCCTGATACGATAACTATTGTGAGTGTTATTCAAGCATGTGCACATTTAGGAAATCTGCAAAATGCCATCTGGATTCATGATTATGTAATTCAAAGTGGCTTTGAATCAGATGTTTCAGTAGGTAATTCGCTTGTGGCCATGTATGCCAAGTGTGGAAGCATAGGCACTGCACGCCAAGTTTTTGACAAGATGTTTGAGAGAGGTGTGGTCTCGTGGAATGCAATGATTGCTGGGTATGTCCAAAATGGGTATGCCAGTGAGGCCTTGACACTATTTGATGAAATGCAATCAGAAGGCATAAAAGCAAATGCAGAAACTGCAGTAGGTGCACTTGCAGCATGTGCCCATTTAGGAGCTCTGCAACAGGGCAAGTCGATCCATAATTACGTAATTAGAAGTGGATTTGAAACAGATGTTTATGTGAGCAATTCACTTGTAGCTTTGTATGCCAAGTGTGACAGTATTGAAGTTGCAAGCCAGCTCTTTAGAAAAATGTACAACAGGGATGTGGTCTCATGGAACTCAATGATTACCGGTTATTCTCAGAAAGGACATGCCAATGAGGCCTTGTCACTCTTTCATGAAATGCAACTGGCAAAAGTAATACCTGACTCTGTTACTATTGTGAGTGTGCTCCAGGCATGTGCGCATTTAGGATCTCTGCAACAAGGCAAGGTGATCCATGATTATATAATTCACAATGGATTCGATTCAGATGTTTCTGTGGGAAATGCCCTTATAGCTATGTATGCTAATTTTGCTTGCATGGAAATTGCACGTCAAATATTTGATAACATGTTAGAAATGAATGTGGTGACATGGAATTCAATAATTTCCGGGTATGCTCAAAATGGCCATGCAACTGAGGCTTTGTCACTCTTTCAACGAATGCAACTAGCTGATGTGACACCAGACTCGTTCACCATGGCAAGTGTGCTCCTGGCATATGCATATTTGGCAGCTCTACAGCAAGGTAAGAGAATGCATGGTTACATAGTTAAAAGGGGATTTGATATAGATGTTTTCGTGGGAACTGCCCTTATAGATATGTATGCAAAATGTGGAAGTGTACAGTTTGCACGCCATTTTTTTGACAAAATGCCTAACAGAAATGTGGTCTCATGGAATGCAATGATTGTGGGTTATGGAATGCATGGGCATGGTGAGGATGCCCTTGCTCTCTTTTTTCAAATGCAACAAATGGGCATGAACCCAAGCCACATTACATTCGTTTGTGTTTTGTCTGCATGTAGTCATGCTGGCCTTGTGGATGAGGGTTGGCAATGCTTCAATAGTATGACTCAAAAATATTGCATCATCCCCAACGTGGAGCATTATGCATGCATGGTTGATCTTCTTGGTCGTGCTGGGCATCTAGAAGACGCAGAAGCTTTTATCAAAAGGATGCCAATAGAGCCTGATGCTAATGTGTGGGGGGCCTTGCTTGGAGCTTGTAGAATCCACCGCAAGATTGAGCTAGGAGAACGTGTGGCAGGGCACCTTTTTGGCTTAGAGCCTGAAGATTCTGGATATTATGTCCTCTTGTCAAACATCTATGCTGCAGCTGGTAGGTGGGATAATGTGGAAAATGTGAGAGCATTAATGAAGGGTAGACGAGTGAATAAGACACCAGGCTGCAGCTTCATTGAAGATAAAAGCAAGGTTCATGCATTTGTTGTGGGTGACAGGTCACACCCTCAATCTGAGAAAATTTATGCAATGTTGGAGACCTTGGTAGGACAGATGAAGGAAGCAGGATATGTGCCTAGTACAGACTTTGCGCTTTATGATGTAGAGGAGGAGGTGAAGGAGCATATGCTTGGCATGCACAGTGAGAAACTGGCTATTGCTTTTGGCCTTATTAACACAAGCCCTGGGACCACTATCAAGATCACGAAAAACCTTCGTGTGTGTGGTGACTGCCACACTGCCTCCAAGTTCATCTCTAGGATTGTTAGGCGTGAAATCATTGTGAGGGATGTGAACCGTTTCCATCATTTCAAGGATGGATTGTGTTCTTGTAGGGATTACTGGTAATTTTAATATGGCTTAATTTAAGTTCAAATCTATGCATATTTCTTGCATTCTATTGACATCCAGGTTAAGGTGCTATTTAAATTTTCTGTTTTAACAAGGTATACTGTTTATGGATCTAGGTTTTGGCAACAGAAGAGTTTGCTGATGTATTGACCTAAAATGGAAAATTCATTGTATGAGATGACAATAAATTGCTGGGTGATAAATTGGATGGGACGATAGCGAAAGCTATGTGATAATGCATATAGTTTTTTATCTGTCCTAACATCATTATAAGAAATGTCATGTAGATTGTCCAACTCTGGACTAAAGCATAACTCCCTTGATGTTAGAAAACATACCTAATGCTTGTATCCTAGAGGACGACTAAAGTGGCTTGATATATGTCGTCATAGCATCATTTATAATTAACACATGCGTAAAATGAGGACCAGTCTGAGTTAATCAATTTCAAACACAGACCAATTTTAACCATAAAGATTGCCTAACTTATCTTTGTCAGTTAGCACTGTCAGCTCTGTATCATTGTTGTTTTCATTTATGTTTGTTTTAACACTGATTAACTTGTGACTTAAGGGTTTTACAAAATTATCTAATACAGTAGAGATATAGGTGAATTCCAAGGTAAATATGGAAGTAGGCTTTATGATCATCTACTGCCGTGCATTCTTGAAGCCTTCCTTCAGTAAAAGAAATGTAATGCTTTTTATTTATATTTGTTTATGTTTTATGTTCTTACCAAAATTTCTGTAAAGACTTGAGGTTTTGCTTTTGCTCAAGTAATCTTCTATTTCATGGTCTACATTAATCACGTTTCAACTTAGCGTGAGTGGAGTTTGCTGTTTTGAATAACAGAACGATTTGCTTCTTTTTTCGAACTATGGCATGTGATTCCCTAATTGTAATTTATGTTTTTAAAGGACAGATCTTGTTGCTTATCCAACCGAAGGACCACTCCGAAGTTGCTGAAGTGAATTTTCAACAAGCCCATTTATTTGTAATTCTTTGACACTTGAAAATGAATGTTACAGTTAATTTTGATTTTCACCAACGCAATAAATTGCAGTCAATGAAAAATACACATTTTTGTCCTTCCTATGCTTTCATATTAAGTTCATAGGCATTCAGAGGAACCAGCTAACAATTCTGTCCTAAGTGTTACAAACATCGCCAATATATCGGCAACATCATGATGCTAAACCCCAGCCGATATATTGGCAGTATCTCGTCCAAGATTTTAGGCGTTTTTCCCTTTTTTTTTTACCAATTTTATCGCAATTTTTTTTCAAATATGTCGCGAGTTGATGGGAATGTATCGGCCAACCCACAGATTGACCAGAAAAACAAAATGTTGCTCCAGCCGATATATTGGCAATATCTCGTCCAAGATTTTAGGCGTTTTTCCCTTTTCTTTTGCCAATTTTTTCGCAATTTTTTTTCAAATATGTCGCGAGTTGACGGGAATGTATCGGTCAACCCACAGATTAACCAGAAAAACAAAATCTTGCTCTCTTTTTGCTCATTTGCCGCATTTCGGATTTTTTTTGCCTTGCCCATAGAAAATATAGCCTGGTAATATCAAATTCTTCAAGTAACATCTCTTTTTATCTTTCTTTTTTAATCTTTTTCCTTCAATTTTTAACATTATCATTAATTGTTTTCAGATGTTTGAGAGTGGTTTCAACCAAGGATCAAATTTGAAGGGCAGGGTCTCATTTCACTTTGAAAGGTTGTGAGAAATTGAACCCTTCAATGTTGACATGTAAAAATAATTTATTCTTTTCATTTGAAAATGTAAGTGGACAATAAAATTTCATTATTTCTTAAAAAGTTGTGTATAGAAAAAAATGACAATTTAAGAAGAAATCGCAAGTGATTCAACATTTACATGGAATTAGTGAGGTAAACCATGTAGATGATGATTTATCACATCCAGATTCTTTTTATGGGGGGTTACTCAAGAGTTAGTATAGAGGAGGAGAGACTAGAATAAAGGTTGAAAATGAAGAACATGTAGCGGTGATGGAAGATGAGATTGGGACAAAGCTCATTTAGAAAGAGATTGGTGCACTTTTTTTGTTAATGTGAACATAGTGATAACCATTAGGAGTATTGGTTTCTTGTATTGCATTGTTCTTTGGCGTATTTATTTTGTGACCGGAAATGTTTGTTTCTTATCATGCGAAAGTGATTAGAGTAGTTGAGAACTACTCACTACCTTATCTGAATGAATAATATGAAATTGGGGATGAAAGTAGCCTCATGGGGTACTAAAGCTTATTTTTGTCTAGAATTGTTTTGAGAAGAGCTATACTACTAGAAGTGCTATGTTAGAAGGGATAACAAAAACTAAAAAGATGATTATAACGTATCTTTTCATCTTTTTAGCTTTTTTAATAACCATTTCATCTTTTTAGTTTTTTTTATAAAGATGATTATAACGTATTTTTTCAAGTGAAGCTCTCTGTCCCACCGCGTGTCATAGTCATTATAAGACCAAACTGGTTCTAGCTCTAGATCTAGAAAAAAAAGATTTGAATTGGGTACCAAACAGAGGGAAGGATCGAGTTGTGCAATCATTTGCATCAGGCGAGTCGGGATTCTCCTATTTCCATTCGGTCTATCCCCGGGGAAGATCAATTTGAAATGGTTAGGCAAAATGTCTAGAGGTGGAATTACTTAACTTAGTTAACACAGAAAGTTATCAAGTAGGCTGCTTCGAAAGGTAATATTCAAGGTATAAAAGTGCTAACCCACCCCACTCAAGGCTGCCATCCCGCCTATATTGAAATACCCTACCTGGTTATAACTTTACCTATCTTCTGACTGTTAGACCCGGGGAAATAACGAGCTGTTA
>LPNX011066645.1:0-10342 GCA_001517045.1 Pseudotsuga menziesii | reverse complement strand
TTTTTTTTTAAATTTCATTTGCATAGCAAAAAAAAAATTGCCCTTCTATGACGAGCTAGAAGGCTCTTGAAGGGCAATGACGACTTCAATTTTGATCCCTGGTTTCAACCCCATGGGATTTTATCTGCAAAAAGTAGAATTTTAGATCCCTTTCAGAATTCAACAGACTTGATAGTTTTTCAAGAATTCAGGATCGCAAAGGTTCCACTAGATTCTATCATGTATGAGGGTATAGGGTTGGCATGTAATCAAGCACATGTACCCTGATGTTCGTGGTGTTGATTGTTAAACTCCTCTATCATGACCTTAATAAAAATGTACTCTCCACTCAAGCATATTCACTTATTAAGCATGAGAATTTTTTTCTACCTTACTTTAACAATTGTATTAGGAATTTTCTTCAAATTTGTACAATGTTGAGTCGTTGAGTAATGTGCTTGGAGAATGAACTTTGAGATTTGAGGTGAGGCAAGGAGTAGAGCCTAGAGGACAGAGGCAAAGGGTGCTAGAGGCATAGGGTGCTATTGATGAATAGGATCCAATATAGGCAATGATTCATTGATATGTATGATTTATGTTTCACATTCATTTTTTAAAATGTTCTTACTCATCTATTAATTTAAATTATACATACATACATAGTGATTTAAAATCTACATAACATCCACTACGACCCCTATAGCCTCTAGGGCCTTCTAGTTCTAGAGGCAAACCCATTTCCAGAGCAATTACCTTTGCTTGTTGTTACCACCCAATTTGCACAAGATGTTCAACAAACATAAGACATTAACCAACAAGAGACCTTTCAATCCCCCATCTAGATTAGGCAACCTGTTAGAATTCATTGACAAAAACAAAGATAAACACACATAATTTTTAATGTGGTAAAACCCCATAAGGGGAAACATCCACGCGGGCAAAGTATTGAATCTCATTAATCAAGAACAATGAGATTACAAGATGAGCCATTCTCTCACTCTCATTCAACCTACTACACACAATATATATCCCAACCATGCACTGTATACTTCATAAAATAAGTTACATGAGTAAAACTGTTGTCGGTTATGCCAGTTACACAAACTTCTCGTAAACAAATATAATTTTGTGTTGGTTGTCAATATTAACAATCTCCAACTTGACAACAAAATTTTCTAATACTTGCCCAAGATTATTCATCACCTTTTTTCGAAACCCCACCTTTTTTTGAAACCAAGAGAAACTACATGCCATTGTAGCTTTTCTAATAATACTGGTTTTGTAAACATATTTGCACAATTTTTTTGAGTATGAACCTTTTTTCAGATCTACTTCACCTTCACCAATGGCTTGTCTTACAAAATGATACTTTACATCAATATGTTTAGTCTTACTATGGTAATCATGATTTGGAACCAAGTGTAGAACACTTTGATTGTCACAAAAAACAAACACTCTATTCTACAACCTTCCAATTTCTCTAAGTAGACCTTTTATCCAAATAGCCTCTTTGAAAGCATGTGAGGCAGCAATGCATTCAACCTTTGTAGTGGATAAAGCAACTGTTTCCTAAAGCTTTGACATCCAACTTATAGCTCCACCTGCAAGAGTAGAGACATAACTTGAAGTAGACCTTCTCTTGTCCAAATCACCTACGAAATCTAAATCAACAAAACCGCATAGAATCAATGTTATTGTTAAAGGTGATACAACAGTCACTTATGCCTCTTAGGTACCAAAACACCCATTTCATTGCATTCCAATGTTCTTTTCCTGGATTTGCCATGTATTTACTAACAACACCTACTACATGTGAAATATCAGGTCTAGTACACATCATTGCATATATTAAACATCATATTGCATTGGCATATGGTACATGAGACATATAATCCTTTTCTTCAACACTACTAGGACATAAACCTGAAGACAACTTAAAATGGGAAGCCAAAGGAACATTCACAGGTTTTTCCTTATTCATTTCGAATCTTACAAGTATTGTCTCAACATACTTTATTGTGAAAGACTAAGCTTACCATTTCTTCTTTCTCTGTGTATTTCAATACCCAAGATTTGTTTTGCAGCTCGAAGATCCTTCATATCAAACATCTTAGCCATTTGAGCCTTCAACCTATTAATCTCATCCATGTTTTTACTCACAATAAGCATATCATCAACATACAACACTAAGATAATGAATTTGTCATTCAACCTTTTGAAGTAAAATCAATGATCATATTCACTTCTAGTATAACCTTGGCTCACTATGAAAAAATCAAACTTCTTGTACCATTTCCTGGGCGACTGTTTCAAGCCATACAATGATTTCTTGAGCTTACAAACTAATCTTCCTTTACGATGTTGCACAAAACTTTTTGGTTGTTCCATAAAAATCTCCTTATCTAAATTTCCATATAAGAAAGTTGTTTTAACATCTAGTTGCTCTAACTCCAAATCAAGCAATGCAACTAGTGCTAACACAATCCAAATAGATACAAGCTTGACAACTAGTGAAAAAATCTCATGATAGTCATTACCTTCCATTTGAGAGTACCCTTTTGTGACCAATCTCGCTTAGTATCTTTCAACCTTACCATCAATGCCTTTCTTCAACTTGAAGATCCACTTACATCCAACAATTTTTCTATCTTTGGGAAGTTCAACCAATTCCGATGTCTTGGTTTTCTCCAAAGAATCCATTTCTTCTTTCATTTCCATCTTCCACTTAGCATTGTCAACACAATCAATGGCTTCCTGAAAACAAGAAGGTTCCCCATCACAAGTAAATAAAACAGACGAAACAAAATTGGTATACCTTTTAGGAGGATTTCTCTCCCTTGTGATCTTCTTGGTGTAGGTTGTGGGGTTTCCACATTTTCTTGAATTTCTTCATCTTCTATGACTTCTTTCTCACCAGAAACTTCTTCTTGCTCCTTTGAGTCACGAGAAGATTGGTTCTCCATTTGAACTAGTTGTTTTGACAGTACCTGTTCCTGTTCCACATCAACTTTTATATTTTCTAATTTAATTAGAGAAGACTCATAAAAAATTACATCTTTACTAATGAACATCTTGTGGGCAGTAAGATCCCACAATCTATATCATTTTGTTACATCATCATATCCAACAAAAATGCATTTCTTTGATCTAGGGTTTAACTTATAACACTGATTTTTAGAAGTAAATATGCTTCGCAACCAAATATTTTCAAATTCAAATAATCACAGGGATGACCAGTCCATACATCTTTCGAAATTTTACAAATTATTTCCATTGATGGTGATCGATTTATTAGATAACCAACAGTGTAAATTGATTCTTCCCACAACTCTTTCCCACTATTAGCATTACTGAGCATGCTCCTTGCTCTCTCTAGAAGAGTCATATTCATGCACTCTGCAACACCATTTTGCTGAGGAGTGTATACATTCATTTTATGTATTACGATCCCTTCTTCTTTGCAATACTTTTCAAACTCTAAAGAAGTAAACTCACCTCCATTATCCATCCTTAAACATTTGATTGTCCTACAAGTTCTTTTTTCCACCATAACTCAAAATTGTTTAAACGTGTTAAACACATAAGGTTTCCTTTTTAAGACATAGACCCAAACTTTTCTTGGAAAACCACTTATAAACAATACATAATTAACTACTCCCCATAGGAAATAGTTGGAGACAAACCCCACAAATACGAATGAATGTAATCGAGAACACCTTTACTAACATGACTACCTGCTTTGAATTTTTGTCTACACTGCTTTCCAAATATACAAAGTCTACAAAACCTCAAATCTAGAGTTTTCAGATTTGGAAGCAATTTACGATTAATTATTACTTGAAGTCCTCTGTCATTGATATGACCAAGACGTTGATGTCATAATTGAGTGGATCTTGACACCACTTCAGATACTAATGTTGTATCATTAACTTGAGTTCTTCCAACCATTTTGTATAGGTTTCTTGTTTTTAGTGCCTTCATGACCACTAAAGCACCCTTAGATACTTTTAGTACTCCACTTAAAACTGTAAACTTATGACCACAAGAAACCAACACTCCCAAAGCGATTAATTTTTTATTTAACTCAGTCACATGTTTAACATCTATTAGTGTTCTTATAACCCATCAAACATTTTGATTTTAACACTTTCAAGGGCCAATAGTATTACATGAATAATTGTCTCCCAAAAGAACTATACCATCATTAACTGTTCGATAAGAAGCAAACCAATCGTTATGAGGACGAACATGGTGCAAAGCATAAGAATCTAATAGCCATTATTCATTATATTCATAAACACTAAAAATGGACAAAACCTCATCGATCATACTTGAATCAGACTTAATTGAATTTGCCTCAAATTTGGAATCATCTTTCTTGGACTCTTATCTTTTCTAGCAGTCCTTCTTGAGATGACCAGTCTTGTTATAGTACCAATATTTTAATTTTCTTTTTATGCCATTTGATTTAGATATAGAATTACCTCTTGACTTTTCTCCTCTTTCTTTAGATCGACTTCTAACAATCAAAGCTTCAGGTGTAGAGGTTTCAAAACTAGATTTCTTTATCAATTTCTCAGACAATGATGCTCCAACCACAATGTCAAATTCCAAAGTATCAATTGTACTAAGGCTAATGGAAGAAGCTACTTAACCCCAAGATTCAAGTAAGGTACAGAAAAGATTGACTACTTTATCTTCATCATCAATTTTAACATCCATACTAGTCAATTGGATAAGAGTATTAAAAACATTCAAATGATTTGCCATCTTCGTACCTTCTTTCTTTTTCATACCGTACAACTGTCTCTTCAAGTAGATTCTATTTGTCAAAGATTGCGTCATATACAGACTTTCTAACTTGCTCCATAGACTTTCAGTAGGCCATACAGAGATTGTTTGGCACACATTTTGAGAAAAAAATGGTTGAGATAAGTACTGCTATGATTTTGTTAAATTGTCTCTGAAAAAAATAAAAATCTCTTTCTAAATAGGTTTTCCCTTCGGGGTTTTATCGTGATCAATTTCGTAAAAAATAACTGAGTCTAGTTTATGTGTGTATGTCTATCATTAAATTTCTAAGTTTGAATGTAAGTATGTCATAAATTTCTGAGTTGTTAAAAAGTAGAAATTTTTTCACGTGTTTTAAGAAAAGTCATTTTTCATATATGTAATGTAATGTTACAATGATGGGGTTTAGGCATTAAACTTGGCTTGAAACACTAAACTTGAAACTAGGTTGGGAATACAAAATTTTCAAGGTATCAGAGCTGAACTAAAGGGTTCAAACAAAACTTTGAGTGGAATTTCAGACTTGGTGAATAAGGGAAAACAAGTGTTTTTGTGAAGAAAACATCATCTTGGACTAATTGGGGTGATGGATACCAGACTTAGGATATATGACATGTTGGATGTGGCAGTTAATTTTAGCCCATAGAAGGATAAAATAGTGTTGATACTACATGAGCATGAACTATGGGAGATAGTGAACGATACCATTGCTAATCCGATCACAATTCTTATAGTTGCTGCTAATAAGGCCGTATTTGAGAAGAAAGACATTAAATAAAAAATAGTCATTCGTAATTCCATAAAAGATCACGTGATTCCACATATCTTAGGTAAATACTATGCTCATTAGATGTTGACATCTTTGACAAACTCAGTATGAGAGTTAGAATGAAAATTGAAAAATGGTGGCAACAGAGAAGCTGAAGGGTATTCGAATGAACAAGGGAGAAAATATGGCCTCCTACCTTACTAGGATTACACATGTTCAAGATGAACTCGGAGCAGTATGGGAGACTGTAGAAGGTGCTGAATTTGTTTGTACAACTTTGAATGGCGTCACAAATCCATGGGTTGTATTTGTGGAGTTAGTAGTTTCTCATGCGAACATGCCTTCATGAGATCGTCTCTTGGACAATTTCATTTAGGAGGAGACCCAGAGACAGTATGTATAGGGAAGTGCATCTCACAACAAATATGATGAGGAAAATGTGGGTTTAGTAGCGAAAAGAAAAAATAAAAAAGTCCAAGAAGGGTCCTAAAGGTGGGACCAAGTAGCACGATGGTGAGAAAAAGAAGGACATGAGAAAAGTTAAATGCTTTGATTGTCATAAGTTTGAACACTATGTTGGACAATAACCAAACGAAAATAAGAAAATCAATAGACAAAAATAGTAGCTGAGATCGATGAGTATGCTTCTAGATTTGAGAGAGAGTGTTTTCTCTATATTGGTTGTACAAAGAGAGCATCTATCACCAATAGTGATATGGAGGACCAAGCTAAGCATTTCATGATTGCCAGGAATTCACTGAGTGCATCCACCGCTCCTTCCACTTGGTATATTGACATTGGGGATTCGAGCCATATGACAGGTACACATGATATGTTCACTGAGATGACTGAAACAGGCTTGGATATGGAGGTGGTGTTGGGAGATGATACAGTTGCGAGAGAATCTGGGCATGGACTATCAACTTTCAAAGGGAGTACATGGAGCCCATGACTCTAAGGGATTTTTTGTATGTCCCTAGGCTAAAGAAGAACCTTGTTTCAATTTCCACTATTAAGGACATGGGATTTAGAGTATATGTCCTAGATGGTAAAGTGCATGTCTTTCCCAAAACATGAGGACCATCTGATTCATATGCCATTAGAGTTAGATGTGGAAAATTATACAAGATTCTCTTCGAGCCACATCTTGCATTGATGCACTCTAGCAACAATAGTGAGTTATATGAGTTGTGGCAGAGGAGGATGACCCATATCCATCGTTAATATTACACCAAGACTACTTTTTCAAGCAATGATAATAGATTAGAGGGAGTGCTTGATTTGATTCATTCAAGCTTGTGTGGTCCTATGTCATCTACCTCTTTGACATGATTTGAGTATTATGTCACTTTCATTGATGACTATTCCAAGAATACCTGGATCTACTTTCCGAGGAGCAACAAGTCAGAAGATGTCTTGAATAGGTTCCATTAGTTTAGCAAGAAGATGTCTTGAATAGGTTCCATTAGTTTAAATCTATTTTGGAGAACCAAACAGGGAGGAGGATCAACGTACTCAGATTAAATAATGGGGGTGAAAATACCTCCAAGGAGTTTGATGAGTATTGCAGAAAGGAGCGTATAAAGAGCCAACTGACAATTCCTTAGATTCCAAATCAAAATGTATTTGCTGAAATGAAGAACTGAGTGATAGTGGGAGCAACGAGAGCCATTCTACATAATCAGAATCTTCCTTTCTTTCTATGGGATGAGGCCTGTAGCATTGATGTTTATGTACAAAATAGGAGTCCACACTATGCATTGGGGTGTAAAAATATTGAGGATATGTTCACCGAGAAGAAGCCTAAGATAGGATACTTCCACATTTTTGGATGCCTTACATATTCACATGTCTCTTCTGAGAAGAAAATAAAGTTGGAGGCTACTACGAAGAAATGAATCTTTGTTGGCTATGATGAAAGGATTTCTGCATATACCTTCCTGTACAGAGGAAAGTTGTACTGAGGATGGAGGTGATATTTGAGGAGCGGACCTTTAGAAAGTATTGGGAGTCAGAGATGGAGGAGAAACAGATTACTATTCCATAAGTGAAAACATTTCAGAGTTCAGTTAGTTAAAGTATATGGTCACATGTCACATGTTTGACTGGTCCACAAGTGCCAGGATCATCAAGTTCAGGGACACAATATACAAGGACTTCTGGTATAGGGGGCAAGTTCTTGAATTACATGTTCATAGGTTGCACTTTCATGTGATTAGAGTTCACTTGGTTTAGGTTCACCAAGAACAGGTTCTCAGGCCTCAGGTACTTCTTCAGGGAGATAGTCATCAGATTAGGAGGTTCAAGAGGAGGTTTTTCCAGAGGAAGATACTTCCAAGAAGAGAAATCCAAGTTGGATTAACACTACTACATATGGCTCAAAAGTTCCATGAAATATTGCCACAAATATGTTAAAATGGTAATTTTCATGGATAAATTGATAAATATTTTGAAAATAAATTGTTTTGGCCCCAATCATCGTCGCTATTGTGATGTACATGATTGTTTGTCTCTATGGCGACGAAAGTTTGTCTCTATTGCGACGAATATAGATGTTCGTCACTCTAGCGATGGAACCTTAAACACTTGGAAATAAATAGTCATCATTGTAATGACTATTGACTTTTTCGTATTGTTGAAATTTGATCATTGTGCATTTTCGTTGTAACTGCCATGATCATTAATCTATAAATACATGTTTTTTTTCCAAGGAAAAAAAGCGTAATTTCATTCATCTTTCGAGATCAAAATTACATTTTGAATGTTCACTAATAAGTGACTGTCTGTTGTCCAAAAACTGGAACTAAGAGCGAGACTGAAGTGTCTCCGTATAGAAGATTCTACATGTGCATACACAGATGCATTTCCATGAAGATATGTTCATAAAACATAGTTCTGTTATCAAAACATCAAAAATAATTGGTTCTGTTTTACACAGCAATATTCAATACTTACAGCCGAGCCAATATACTAGAACGAGAGTATATAAATGCATTCGATATATCCATATCGACAATATCTAATTTAAAACCATGAGCTGTAAACTGTTGTCACGAAACAACCAAGAATAAAAAAATCATTGTATGACCTGTGATAAAATGCCTACTGTCGGCCATTTACAATTCTTTCAACATCCAGGTACCTTCTGTGCATGCCTGCAAGTGAAGTAACAAGACGTTGCAGAAGCTGTCGACTGTCTGATGACCAAAAAACTGGTACTATGAGCGAGACTGAGGTGTCTCCGTATAGAAGAGTCTGTATGGGCATACACAGATGCATTTCCATAAAGATATGATCATAAAACATAGTTCTGTTCATAAAACAACAAAAAATAATTGGTTCTGTTTTACACATCAATATTCGTTACATACAGCCGAGCCAATATACTATGAGAGTATATAAAATCAATCGATATATCCATCTTGTTAACAAGACAAGTTCTAAATTAAAACCATGAGCTGTAAACTATGGAGATCTGTTCAAATCAACCCAGAATCAAAAAATATCAATGTATGGCCTGTGATAAAAGGCCTGCTGTCTGCCATTGACCAATTCTTTCACCATCCAAGAACCTTCTGCCAGCTGGAGCCCTTCCTTGGAAGCTTTGTCCGCTTCCTTGTTGTTTTCTCTGAAGACATGCCTGCAAGTGAAAGCATCAAGATGTTGTAGAAGCTGACGAATAGATATGATAACATGTGCAAGTCTCATATGTCTGCACTCTTGAGTATGATTTATCCAATTAATTACATTCATTGAATCTCCCATGAAATTTAGAACAGTGCAGCCTTTCTCTAATGCAAACATCAGTAGAAGTTTAAGACTGAATAACTCAGCAAAGTTATTGGTGCCCCCCCCATAGACCCATAGAAAAAACATAAGAATGATTAGCTGTTAGATGAAGAACAACTCGTCCACCGCACATATTGTTCTGTGCAGCCCCATCAAAGAATGCCCACGGGGAAGATCTATCAATATCAACTTCAATCATCCTTCGATCTCTGGCAGCCCTTACATGGACGAGAAAAGAATTGAAAAAACCCACAGCCATCATCCCTGTTAAGGCTGGTGTACTGGCAAGATCCTTGAAGATTTCCTTGTTGTGAGCAATCCAAATTCCCCAGATGACCAACAGAGGCAGCATTTTAAAATGCTTTTGTAAAATCCTTCTCCACCAGGAATCCCAAGCGTTCCCAATGGAATCCCCTTCCCACTGACAATTGAACCCCACCACCGATGAGACTTCCTTCCAAACTTCAATAGAGAAACAGCAAGTAAGAAACAGATGGTATGTAGTTTCCAATTCTTTTTTACACAAGACACACCAGCCCGACCCTTGGAAGGAGCGTTTCTGAAGCACCTCCCAAGTAGGAACTTTGTTATTCAACACACACCACATAAACAGTTTGGTTTTTGTAGGACATTTAAGCTTCCACAAAGGCTTCCACCACCAGATTTCAACCCTATTTTCCACTTCTACACTTAAAGATAAATATCCTGCCTTAGGAGAATAAGCCCCTCTCGGATCTGCATCCCAAACCAGAATATCTTCTTGTTCAGAGAGAACAATATGGGCTCGAACCAGTTCCCTAATATAATCCTCCATCAAACCAGTTCCCCTTTCACCCAGCCCTAAAGAGTCGGCCCTTCTCCAGAGTTGCGACCAAGGTTCATCAGGCCTTGGAATAGCTAGCTGATCAACTGTAGTAACCCCAATGTGTCCAAGCTCCTCTAGTACATCAGGAGGAATTATGTGCTGTTGAGTGCTTCCCATCCAAGGATCCCTACCGATCAGGAAATTTTCCC